>JAVJIF010019003.1:77500-106169 GCA_038442645.1 Agave tequilana
TAAAAGATCCTATAGATAGGATAGGAGATATAGCTCAAGTGTGAAAAACAAAGAGTTTGAAAATCAAAAACTCAAAGAAAAACTCTAGGGAAAAACTCTAGATATAATTAAAAATGAAAATCAAACCAATTCCCAAAGAATTTTCTTTTCAAATGATTTTCTAACTCTTTTAAAACAAGATAAAGATCAAATATTTAAGCACTAAAAACTCTTTAAAAACTTGCTGGAAGATGTAAATTTTTGTTCTAAAATCTTAGTGAAAAACACCTCTCAAATGGGGTACAAATAGCCCCATCAAAAAACTAGCCGTTGGGGCTATTTTTCAGCCCTGGCGGCTGGCGGTCGACCGGCCCGGTCGACCGCCAACGGTCAAAAATTTGACCGTTGGGGCAGCGGTCGACCGACCCAGTCGACCGTGGCCTGGAACAGAGAGCAGAGTTCTCTGCCGGTCGACCGACCCTGTCGACCGGGGCTTTCCAGAGAGCAGAGGCTCTCTGGCGGTCGACCGGGGCGGTCGACCGGCCCTCCAGCCAAAGCAGGCGTGCACGACTGTGCACGTCGGTCGACCGACACGGTCGACCGACTCCTTGCTCGGTTGACCGGTCCGGTCGACCGACAGAAGCCAGAAACCAAATTTTTAGGACTTAAAACTTAGGTTTTTATTATCTTATAAAATCCCATAAAATCTCTAAAAATCCACAAAAATCAGTTCTTATATGATATTTTAAATACAAACTTGTTTGAGTAAAAATCAAACCAAGTTACAAACATTTTGAACTCTTTTTGTGTTATGGAAATTTTGTCGAAAACCAAACCTGTATTTTTCCAAACTTGGATTTTTGAATTGAAAAATCGTTTTGTCCAAAACTCATCCAAATATAAAAACATGATATGAAACAACATTGAAGCATGTTGTATATGGATATAATCCAATATACATGAAAGATACATATATCATTGTTTTTGATATTAAAGTCCAAAAATATGTTTTGTTAAAATACAAAACCTAAACACATGAATAGGCTTATCTTGTCTAAGATATGAAGCATACATGTATATAGAACTTATCTAATATACATTTAAATAATGTAAACTTATTTTGAATCTATCTATTCATGAAAATCAATATCGGTTAAACCAAAAATCGAAAACCAAAACATGAAACGTGTGTGTGTTGTGAACTTGAGCATATCACACTATCTAATCTTTAACAATGGATCTAAACATAAACTAAACTATGTACCGAAGTCTTCTTGACGAACTCTGTCTTCAAGTCGACTCGATCCAAACCGTGATCCACCGAGCTTGAATCCAACGAGTGCTATATATGATCTTTGATGCTCGGGCTCTTGAATCACCATGTGAAAGGCTTCAAAACTCCTTTGTTGAAGCTAATCACCAACTAATATCTTGGTTAGAGATCTGAAACTAAACATCACAAGATTATTAGTAAACTATAACTACATGAGTTAATCATCATCAAAACTAGAGTGGAAGGCCTCTGGGCCAACAATCTCCCCCTTTTGATGATGACAAAACTCATGGAGTTATATATGCATGGATTAAAGTTAAGCTTCAAAGAAGCTCCCCCTTAACTCATGCATAGCAATAAACAATAAGATATGCAATGAATACTAAACATGAATATGCATCAATATGCATAAAACAATGAAATGAACATGCTCTTGAAACCAAACTATGAAATGAACATGCTCATAATACCAAACTTTTAAAAGAAATTCCTTTTTCCTTTTTAAAACTTGATACCGATCTAGAAGCTCTTGATACCAATCAATAAAAAAAAACTCAAACAAACATGCATATAATACTCAAATATATGCATATAAACTCAAATACTTCTCCCCCTTTTTGTCAATCATCAACAAAGGGGTCAAAGAAAACAATATTCTCCCCCTTTTTGTCTAAAATAAGAAGAATAATAATAAGGGGTAAAATCAAATCAATCAATAAAAAATATATGCGATATACATTCATGAAGAGGAAGACGCTAAGTTAACTTCCCTACATATATACATTACATGAAGAAAGGATGACAAGCCCTAATTCACATAACGCATAAAATACAATGCATAAGAGGAGATGAAGCTCCCCCTACACACGTGTATCGCATAAAGAAGAGTTGTCAAGCTCCTTAATATAAGATACACTCAACATGAATCTATATGTAGAAGAGATGTTAAGCTCCCCTTGCATATAGGCAATACACATCAAAACATTTTTAATTTTCTTATTAAAACAAAATTTTGAGATATCTTAGTAAATCATATTTTAAGATACCAATTGAAAAGTCAAATAATCAATATGATACCGATTGAAGGTAATAATTTTTATTAAAAAAAATGATACCAAACAATAATCAATATCCTTTTTCAATCATTTTTTTTAAACATAAAGTGTGGGAGTAGTAAACAAAGCCAGAAAAAGTCAAATATGAATTTTCTCTCCCTTTATGAAATACCAAATAAAACGATGCATAAGCTTGTTTAAGATACCAATTGTAACATACTCAACTGAAATATAATAGGCATTAAAGAAATCAAGCTTAGCATAACCAAAATTTGTGCTCAAAAATATAGAGATATAGTAAGCACAAATAAAAACATATATATATGTATGAACAATTTAATACCAATCGAAATTGATACTATTTGAAAATGTTAGCATACATATAAAAAAAAACATATACGAGTATACAAAAAGAATGTCAATAGTGATACCAATTGAAAGAATCCAATGATACCAATTGAAAAACATGATAAGATCAGGTGTATACCTCATATTACTACCACCCATTTCATGTACATGTTTAAAAAGATTTTCAATAATAAGCTTACAAGGCATGGTCGCCCAACCAACCGCCCTTTAATGGGTAGGGGTTTTCAAAAGTAGGTTTGAAAATTATAGCACGTTTGAAAAACTCTACCATATGAAGAATACCGCATCTAGTTATATGAAAAATTTGTAAACTAGTACGAAATCCTTTAAGCAAGGAATAAAACAAAAATATATTCCATGAAAAATATGTAAATCACATGATCACCAAACACTTGAAATCTATAAAGCCCATATTGTACTCATGAAAATAAAATCATGAGAAAACACGAATGATGTGAGTGTATAAGCATAATGTGAAAAATAAAGTCATGAAAATAGGCAATTAAGCTCATAATTAAATTCATCAAAACTAGAATTCCTTCAAGGTATATGTATTTTATGTACAAACTACCGTATACATACATATCCAAATATAAACGAGTCTACAAAAGTATATGCATGAAGGCAAGTGGCTCAAAGGATGTATATGTATAACTAATAGTTTAGACAAGATAGACATATACATGAAGACAAACATAAGCATGAAAAACATGTATAAAATGAGAATACAAGTCAAATGCATGAATCATCAAAACTAGACTATACTAGTACATCTAATAAGTACAAATGAGCGTTCAAGCACAAACATGTAATAATCTATTTGTGGCTCATTAGTTGTACAAGTATATATCCAAGTCTTAATGAAAACAAACATCAAAACATATATTCAAATCATGAAGCATCAAAACAAAAACTCATATGATTATTATGTCAAATGCACTGAAATCACCTAGAGGGGGGGTGAATAGGTGATGGCTATATGAATTATGACAATAATGCGGAATTAAAAATTCTACTTAACAAATTGCTCAAATTAAAAGACTAGCAATAATAAACACAATAAGTAGTGCAAGAAATAAAGGAGTTTGAGTTTAGAGAAAATTCGAGCAAACGCAAACACGAGTATATGTTTCCGAGGTTCGAGCCACGCTCTACGTCCCCGCCTTCACACTTGAAGGATTTCCACTATTGTTGATCCCACTGGATCGCCAATACAAGGACACACTTGTCCTATCTCTCATGATGCCGCAACACCACCCGGAGCACACTAGCTCGCCTTGAGGCTGATGCCTCTACAACTTCACACAAGAAGAAAATGATCACACTTGATCAAAAATCGCTCACTTAGCACAATCCTATAACCAATATGTAGATGTAGAATTTGGGATTGTGTAGTGCAAATATCTAGAGTGAAGTAGAGGTATAGGCTTCAAATGGGTGTATGGAAATTTTGGCTTTGGAAATCTTTTCTCAAATAAAGGCTAGAAAATCTTATGAAAATATCTTGTCAAAGTGATGTGAAAATTGTTGTGAAAATTGGTGTCTAATCAAGTTGAAGTGACCACCTATTTATAGGGGTTGAGAAACAGGGTAAAACTGGTGGAGAAACTCGTTGGGTGGAGATCCCAACAAAAAGAGTCAGAAAAATATAGTTGTTGGAGTCTGTCAGAAGTTCTGACAGCTGCCGGTCGACCGGGCCGGTCGACCGCCAACAGTCATATTTTGACCGTTGGGGGACAACGGTCGACCGCCCCGGTCGACCCAAACTAACCGAGAGCACTGCAAGGTGCCCGGTCGACCCGGGCGGTCGCCCGACGTGCACACATGCATATTGGTGCACGTCGGTCGACCCGAGCGGTCGACCGGCTCCTGTCAGTTCTGAAAAATCAGACACTGCAGAAACCAGAACTGGGGGTTTTTGGTTTTGGTCTTTGGTTAAGGTTTTGGATTTTATACAAATAGGAGTATGATCATAAGTCACTACTCTAACATGTTAAAACATTTTGATAAAGATCGTCTTTGATAAAAACTTGTTTTTCCAAAAGTCGTTTTTCCAAAACTTAAAGTTTCTAAAACTAATTTCCAAAAACATGTTAACTCTAAAACTAAGTTGGAAATAGAAATTGAAATTCTTTTTGAAGCCATGAACCAAACTGAAAAGTGTGTGTAAGTGATAATCCCATAACTCTACTTCTAACATCTAGGTTTTGACAAATAGTCTAAAAGAAAAGTAAAAATACAAATCTTGGACTTTTTCATTGTCTTGAGCTTGACTTGGTCTTTTCTTCAGAATCTTGTTCCCGAAGCTTTTTAATGTGCTTAGCTTAGGAATGCAAATCTTTAGCGGCGTCCAAACTTATGAGTCTTGATAATGGAGCCGTCAAATCAACTTGTTTTGAACCTGAAATTCTTTTAAACAAAATTGTTAAATACATAACTAAATATGGTTTGTTATCATCAAAATATTCATCGGGATATTGGGCTAATGGCCTTTGGGCCAACAATCTCCCCCTTTTTGATGATGACAAAACATATATAGTTATCACAAATATTTTGGGTAGAGACTTCAAGTGAAGCTCCCCCTTAACACATGCATATAAAAAATCATACTCAGGCATAGATAAATATCACAAAGATAAATAGCAATACTCATCCACAATACTCATGTCCATGCAAAAAGGTACTCATGTTTAAAAAGAGATAACACATTGTTTAGAGACTAAATAAAAACACAACATAAATATATATAAAAAGATGTCCAAACACAATACAAAGATACATGTCCACCATAAAAGGATGTCCAAACACATAAACACATAATACCAGTACACAAAATATAAGTGTCAAGTACAAACAAAATACAAGTATCTCTCAATAATTCTCCCCCTTTTTGACATCATCAAATAAGGGGAGTCACTCATCACCAGCAGCATCATCCTCAGAAGAACTCTCCTCAGCATCGTCTTCCTCAGACGAGCTCTCCTCAGCGGTACCCTCAGCCATCGTCTCATCATCATCATCATCATCATCATGACCTGCCTCCTCTGGATCGATGCCAGCAACGCCTGGCTGTGGAGGTGGAATAGCAGTAGGGTCTCTGGCAGGAAATGGAGGGCCGGAGGATGGAAGAGGACGAGCAATGGTCGTGGGATCTGGACCAAGCATATCGAATTTCGCAAATAGTGTCCCAAATTGCGAGTCCACGATCTCATGGCGTTCGTAAAGTAAGACATGTCATTGCGAATTCCCTGGAAGCGCGAGTCCATCTCCGCGCGAAGGGCTGCATCACGCTGCTCCATATCCACACGAAAGGCTGCATCTCGCTGCTCGATCCAAGACTGATGCTCCTGGATCTGAGAGCGAATCTCAGAAGAAATGAAGGACTGGAACTCAGGAGATAAAGATGGACTGGGAGCAGAGGAAATCCCTGGGGCCGAAGAAGACCCTGGGGCTGATGAAGATCCTGGTACTGGAACTGGAGGGGGCTGCTCAGGAGGGGCTCGACGAATCTGAGCCTGCATCCTCTTCAAAAGGGTGCAGTCCAAGTTCACAGAGGGTTCGGAGGGAGTTTCCGAAGAAAGATCAAATCCTAAATGTTTGAGAAGATAGGATATGAGCATGCCATAAGGCAAATGCCTACCGTACATGCGGATCTGATCAGAGGCCATGTGAGAGGCAATGAGATGTGGGAAATTAATCTTAATGCCTTTCAGAAGGCAATAGATGATAAGAGGAACTGGACCTCTGGCATTGCTATACTCACCAGATTTTGGTAAAATATTATAGAAAATAAATTTTGCTAGGATTTGGGCGGTGAACGTGAACTTGTTCACTTCCTCATTCCTAACCAAGCCGGGATTGTCAGTCCCGTGAATCAAGGTGGAAGCGGTGAGCGCAGACTCACCGTCCGGATATTCAAAATCTTGGAGATCAAAGGTGTAAACATCAACTCCTTCAGAGGAGAGATGCAGAATATCAGCAAATTGGGATAGGGGAATGTCAATATCCTTCCCAAGAACACGAGATCTCACTTGATCTCCCTCAAAAGCAAAATTGGCATAAAAGTAATGCACTAAGGAGGGGTACACAGGTTCCCTAATGGCCATGAATTTGTCTAATGAATTCCTTTTCAGGATACGGGGGATGTGGAGGTGTTCAAAGTCTTTTAAAATGACACATCTCCCTGAAATGACTGCTTTCTTAGAGAGTATGATGAACTGATTTTCAGCTAGATCATTAACAAAGGGTCGTTTAGGTCTAGGGGTGGAGGATGAGGAAGGAACAACAGTTTTTCCCTTCTCAGACCTAGATCTCTTAGACATTTTGGAGAAATTGATGATTTTTAGGGTAAAAAGGTTATGGCTTGATCTAATCAACAAGAAACCTAAAAATCTTTGACAAAGAATTGAGATTCTTAAAGTTAGAGATCAAGATTTAAACTAAAAAGGAGATTTTTATCTGAATGAGAGAAACCCAAACCCTAGATCTGAAATCCTTGAAATCTGTTGGTGAGAAAGCCCTGAGAGTGAAGATCTAACCCACAATGAGTGAATCCAACTTGATTTTTGAAGAAATTTGAGAGATTTTGAGTGTTGGGAATTTTTGGAAGAAAAAGAGAAAGGGGATCGCCGGTTGGGTTGTGAGAGAAATGAGAGAGACTGTGAAATAAATAGGCAGATTTAGGGCTGAAATCGATGCACTGTCGACCGGGCCGGTCGACCCACAAAACCCGAGAGCTCTGCAGACAGAGCGGTCGACCGGGTCGGTCGACCCAGAAAACCCGAGGCCACTGACTTATCCAGCGGTCGACCGGGGTTTAGAGCCGGTCGGCCGGCTTTGCCCAGAAACTGTCAATAGCAAATGCCCAAAAAAAAAAATTTAAAAGAAAATTTTTAACAAATAAAGTAAAATATATATAACATGCAAGAATCCAACAATGTTTTTAAATCTTCATTAAGTTATCATATCAACCAAAAATATTCACACAAGACATTTTATTTAATTTTCATACAAAAACAAAGTTTTAGAGATGTTGAAGCCGAATACCGGTGAAAGGTTCTGAACTTCATCCTCTTGATTCCTCTTGAATGAGTTGAGGTGCATAATTGCCATCTCTAATGTATTTGCTTAAATATGAAATTTTTACAAAATTTATTTCTAGTTTTGAAAATACAATGTGTATATATATAGATATATAATCTAGGCTAGACATGTGGACATACAAAAATATGATATAAAAGACAAGATATACAAACATGGCATATACACAATCATGATAGAGATGAAGGTTTACACTAGCATATATCAATGTAGCATAAAAGTAAACTATCAATCCTATACATTTGTATATATATGACCAAAATTAAAAACTTTTAAATGGAGAGGTTACCAAACGTGGGCAATCTCCAAAATAGGTGCCTCCATGATAGCGATGCAAGCGCGATGTGTTCTTTGAGCCTTGTTGCATCCACCACCCGGGCACCGTCTCCTCCTAAGTCTTGGAGGAAGAAGATCCACCTGCATCATTTAAATTTGGTGGGTCTTTTGGTACCCATATCTTTTTGGGTCCTTTTGGATTAGTACCGGGACGAACCCAAACATATTTATTGTTCACATTATGTTTAGCAAAATAAAGTTTTTCCAAATGGCCTTTGCGGCCACAATGCGTGCAAATATAAATTCTACCACTACCATACATGAATGCATGCTTGTGTGGGTGTGCATGTTTCCGTGCATGTGCATGGTGAGTGTGTTTCCCTTGGGTTACTCCTTTGGGAAACCTAGATGCAATTTTATTTAAATCAAAGGCACATTTTTAAGTGTTGAATCTAAAACTTCAACTCGTTTTTGCACTTCCAAAAATTCGTTTTTGTTACATGATGCAATAGGGGTTTTCCCTTTACAAGCTAGTTTATATTTTTCAAAATCAATTTTTAGTTTTTCAAAGCCCTTAGCTAAGTCATCTTTTTCTTTAACAACAACATTAATTTTATCTTTTAAAATCTCATTTTCCCTTTTTAGTTTCTTATTATGAGATTGCGAAATCTCATATCTATGTTGTAATTCTTCAAAGAATTGAGCTAACTCATCCATAGTTAACTCATCATCATCTATAGAGTTATCATGACTTACCTTGGTTGCATCCTCCCCATGTACCATGAAGCACATGTGTGCGGCGTCGTTTTCCTCTTCGGATTCCGACTCCGTGTCATCCCATGTTGCTACCATAGCCTTTTTCTTCTTTGGGGCATTCTTGGAGGTGGTTGCTTGAAGAGCGGGGCAATCGGCAATAAGATGTCCGATCTTCTTGCAATGGAAGCAAGGACCGGGTTCTTCTCTTTTCCTTTCGTATCTTCCTTGAGGTTTCCCTCTCCGGAAGTTGCTTTGCTGTCCCTTCTTATAGAACATCTTGCCCACCTTCCGGATGAGCATGGCAAAATCCTCATCGCAATCTTCCGATGAGTCATCCTCTTCATGAATGGTTGGAGTGGCTTTGAAGGCGAGGGCTTTCTTCTTTGGCGCTTCCCTTTCTTCTCTTACCTTCATCTCCATCTCATGCGTCTTGAGATTTCCGATGAAGCCGGAGAAGTCCATCTCCTCCCTATCGTTGAGTTCCTTGAGGGTGGTTGCCTTTACTTCCCATGCTTTGGGAAGAGCTCTAATGACCTTCCTTATCTTTTGGTCATTGTCGATTGCGTCACCTAGAGAAGATAATGCATTAGTAATCTTGGTGAAACGCGTGAGCATGTCATCAATGCTCTCATTATCAAACATATAGAAATTCTCATATTGAGAACGCAACAAGTCAATCTTTGATCTTTTGACTTGTGACGTTCCTTCATGAGTCACAATCAAAATATTCCAAACTTCAAATGCGGATTTGCAATTTATGATGCGTGATAAGTCATCCTCATTTAAGGCTTGGGTCAAGGCATATTGGGCTCTAGTATTAGCTTCATAATCCTTGGATGTGTCCTCGGACCATGAGCTCTCATCAGTGAGGGGTTCAATAAATTCTTTAGTAATGGACCTAGCAACCCTAACTCCTAGGGACTTAAGGAAGAGGTTCATCTTGACCTTCCATATGGGAAAGTTCAAGCCATCAAACTTTGGTGGGGACTTGATGCTAGAAAAGTCAAGTGATGTCATGGATGAATAATATAAAGCACAATATATGAAGAATGCAACAAATAATATAGCCAATAACAAGGATCTCCCTAAGGTGGTTAAACCAAATACTAGGGTTAGGCTCTGATATCAATTGAAATCACCTAGAGGGGGGGTGAATAGGTGATGGCTATATGAATTATGACAATAATGCGGAATTAAAAATTCTACTTAACAAATTGCTCAAATTAAAAGACTAGCAATAATAAACACAATAAGTAGTGCAAGAAATAAAGGAGTTTGAGTTTAGAGAAAATTCGAGCAAACGCAAACACGAGTATATGTTTTCGAGGTTCGAGCCACGCTCTACGTCCCCGCCTTCACACTTGAAGGATTTCCACTATTGTTGATCCCACTGGATCGCCAATACAAGGACACACTTGTCCTATCTCTCGTGATGCCGCAACACCACCCGGAGCACACTAGCTCGCCTTGAGGCCGATGCCTCTACAACTTCACACAAGAAGAAAATGATCACACTTGATCAAAAATCGCTCACTTAGCACAATCCTATAACCAATATGTAGATGTAGAATTTGGGATTGTGTAGTGCAAATATCTAGAGTGAAGTAGAGGTATAGGCTTCAAATGGGTGTATGGAAATTTTGGCTTTGGAAATCTTTTCTCAAATAAAGGCTAGAAAATCTTATGAAAATATCTTGTCAAAGTGATGTGAAAATTGTTGTGAAAATTGGTGTCTAATCAAGTTGAAGTGACCACCTATTTATAGGGGTTGAGAAACAGGGTAAAACTGGTGGAGAAACTCGTTGGGTGGAGATCCCAACAAAAAGAGTCAGAAAAATATAGCTGTTGGAGTCTGTCAGAAGTTCTGACAGCTGCCGGTCGACCGCCAACGGTCATATTTTTGACCGTTGGGGGACAACGGTCGACCGCCCCGGTCGACCCAAACTAACCGAGAGCACTGCAAGGTGCCCGATCGACCCGGGCGGTCGCCCGACGTGCACACATGCATATTGGTGAACGTCGGTCGACCCGAGCGGTCGACCGGCTCCTGTCAGTTCTGAAAAATCAGACACTGCAGAAACCAGAAATGGGGGTTTTTGGTTTTGATCTTTGGTTAAGGTTTTGGATCTTATACAAATAGGAGTATGATCATAAGTCACTACTCTAACATGTTAAAACATTTTGATAAAGATCCTCTTTGATAAAAACTTGTTTTTCCAAAAGTCGTTTTTCCAAAACTTAAAGTTTCTAAAACTAATTTCCAAAAACATGTTAACTCTAAAACTAAGTTGGAAATAGAAATTGAAATTCTTTTTGAAGCCATGAACCAAACTGAAAAGTGTGTGTAAGTGATAATCCCATAACTCTACTTCTAACATCTAGGTTTTGACAAATAGTCTAAAAGAAAAGTAAAAATACAAATCTTGGACTTTTTCATTGTCTTGATCTTGACTTGGTCTTTTCTTCAGAATCTTGTTCCCGAAGCTTTCTAATGTGCTTAGCTTAGGAATGCAAATCTTTAGCGGCGTCCAAACTTGTGAGTCTTGATAGTGGAGCCGTCAAATCAACTTGTTTTTAACCTGAAATTCTTTTAAACAAAATTGTTAAATACATAACTAAATATGGTTTGTTATCATCAAAATATTCATCGGGATATTGGGCTAATGGCCTTTGGGCCAACATGCACATGTATTAGATTTATGATATACATGATAGCTAAACTAAAGTGAGAGCACAAAAAATATAAGTCCATATAAACATGGGTGTCTCAAATATACTAAACATGCATATCACAAGTCTAATAAACATGTCATTTAACATACTAATCAATAAACATCAAAACATGCTAATAATGAATAAAATGAAAAATATGTAAACAATAAATGAGGAGTGAGAGATCGTTACCAAAAACCTAGAAGGCAACTCTCCAAGTCTCCAAAATAAAGTGATCCTCCCACCAAACTCCCCTTGAAAGTGATGCATCCAAATAGTCCTCATAAAGCTCGGAACGCATCCACCTCAAGGCACTATCGCTCTCATGTCATGCGAGAGCCCACACCTACATCAAATACAATAGGGGTGGTCTTTGGTACCCATACTCTTTTGGGTCCATGGGGGTTAGCACCTTTCCTAACCCAAACAAACTTAGTTGCTAAATTTGAATCATGTATACGATCATAGCAAAACTTAGCAAGGTGGCCCTTACATCCACAATGTGTACATGTGTACACATGAGCATACATAGTGTTGTGTGCATGAACGTGCGAAGCATGTGTATGCCGTGGTTTGTGTGCATGCAAAGATGGAACTTGTTTCTTTCGAAACATAGATTCCAAGCGTGTGTGGTTCAAAGCACAATGGCTCAAAGTGGAGCCCAAACAATCCATATTCTTCTTTAACAAATTTATATCATTTTTAATTATAGAAGAAGTGGAGCAAGCAATAGATAAGCTAGGTGAAGCTACACTAGCATGGCAAATATGAGAATCAATATCATTTTTCAAAGAAGCATTTTTCTTTAAAACAATTTCCAATTCCTTAGAAATAGAAGCAATTTTCATTTTTAAAGAATCATTTTCTTTTAAAACAAAATCAACTTTTGAAGACAAGTTTTCATTTTTCTTTAAAACTTCATTACAATCATTTTTAGATTTCAAAAATTCATTTTCCTTTAGGACAAGGTCTAGATGAGATTTAAGTGTGTCACGTTCACTAGAAATCTCTTCCTTCTCTTGCAAAGTCAAGTCTAGTTTTAAAAACAAATCCTTATTTTCTTTTGTTAACTTACAAGTTTTCTTTTTCAAGACTTTATATTTTTCAAGGAGGTTCTCACAAACAATAGATAACTCTTCATTTAAAGCATCAGCATCCATACTATCAAGATCATCAAATGAAGAGCTAGCACTATCTAGTTGAGTATCCGAAAGTACCTCAAGGGAGTCATTCCCTTGGACCATGTAGCATCGTTTTTCGGATTCATCCTCACTAGATTCATCCTCTGTTTGGGTAGGCAATTGAAGCTTGGAGGAGGTCAACGTGTTCCACACTGCAAAGGCGGAATCACAGTTAGAAACAATAGAAAGATAATCTTTATTAAGCGTGCTTCTAAGTGCCTCAAGGGCTTGTGCATTGGCCTCTATATGCTTGCAATCACCAAGATAGGGTTTCTTGGTAGCGGTAAGGAAAACATGCAAGCATAAGGTTTTCAAGTACATGGACATCCTAAATTTCCACATGTCAATGTTGGTGACATCAAACATGGGAGGTGACAAGCAATCCATGAGTGTGTGTAAATAATATACGTGTACAAATGCAAATGATAAATTAGCAAGCCAAGATCACACTCCTAGGTGGTTAACCAAATATCAGGAGCGTAGGCTCTGATACTAATTAAAAGTACACCTAGAGGGGGGTGTGAATAGGTGTACGGCTAATCTAATTAACTAAATGCGGAAATTAAAAACTAATTGCAACTACACTTAATACAACCAACGAGTGTAGCTGAATTCCCGGTGAAGGGCTCTGGACTAACTCCTCTTGATTCCTCTGAATAAGAGTTGAGGCGCTATATGAAGCTCTCGTGGTTAAGCACAAGTGAGGCACACACAACCAAGCCAAGCATATAATATGAATGAGCAATATGCATGATGCAAGGCACAAATAAAAGAGAGAGAGTTAGAGTCAATGGATCAAACGTAAACAACGAGATTTGTTTCGAGGTTCGAGCACCCAGTTCTACGTCCCCGCCTTCACCCAGAAGGATTTCCAATCCACTAACTTGTCCACCCAGGACTCCCATACAGGGAACCTCCACTGAGGATTTGGGGCAATACAACCGGGAGTTCACAACTCCTCTCTCTAACCAATACAACCTCTCACAGAGGTAATGCACAACCAACTCAATCACCACCTTACACAAGAGGGGTAGGCCCTTAGCCAAACAACCACAATCCACCTCTTCACTAAGAGGGATACAAATCCAATACCAACTCCACCTCTCACTAGAGGGAGCAATACACAATCTCAACCTCTAACTAGAGGGAGCCAAACACCACTCCAAATCAACCTCTACCCAAGAGGGATATCAACAAATAAAGGAGGGTTACAACAAGGTGGTCTATCTCAACCACAAACAACTTTTCCCACAAATAAAAGATCCTATAGATAGGATAGGAGATATAGCTCAAGTGTGGAAAATAAAGAGTTTGAAAATCAAAAACTCAAAGAAAAACTCTAGGAAAAAACTCTAGATATAATTGAAAATGAAAATCAAACTAATTCTCAAAGAATTTTCTTTTCAAATGATTTTTCAACTCTTTTAAAACAAGATAAAGATCAAATCTTTAAGCACTAAAAACTCTTTAAAAACTTGCTGGAAGATGTAAATTTTTGCTCTAAAAATCTTAGTGAAAAACACCTCTCAAATTGGGTATAAATAGCCCCATCAAAAAACTAGCCGTTGGGGCTGTTTTTCAGCCCTGGCGGCTGGTGGTCGACCGGCCCGGTCGACCGCCAATGGTCAGAAATTTGACCGTTGGGGCAGCGGTCGACCGGCCCGTTCGACCGCGGCCTGGAATAGAGAGCAGAGCTCTCTGCCGGTCGACCGACCCGGTCGACCGGGTCTTTCCAGAGAGCAGAGGCTCTCTGGCGGTCGACCGGCCCTCCAGCCAAAGCAGGCGTGCACGGCTGTGCACGTCGGTCGACCGACACGGTCGACCGACTCCTTGCTCGGTCGACCGGTCCGGTCGACCGGCAGAAGCCAGAAACCAAATTTTCAGGACTTAAAACTTAGGTTTTTATTATCTTATAAAATCCCATAAAATCTCTAAAAATCCACAAAATCAGTTCTTATATGATATTTGAAATACTTGTTTGAGTAAAAATCAAACCAAGTTACAAACATTTTGAACTCTTTTTGTGTTATAGAAATTTTGCCGAAAGCCAAACCTGTATTTTTCCAAACTTGGATTTTTGAATTAAAAAATCGTTTTGTCCAAAACTCATCCAAATACAAAAACATGATATGAAATAACATTGAAGCATGTTGTATATGGATATAATCCAATATACATGAAAGATACATATATCATTATTTTTGATATTAAAGTTCAAAAATATGTTTTGTTAAAATACAAAACCTAAACACATGAATAGGCATATCAAAATAAGTTTGTCTAAGATATGAAGCATACATGTATATAGAACATATCTAATATACATTTAAACAATATAAACTTGTTTTGAATCTATCTATTAATGAAAACCAATATCGGTTAAACCAAAAACCGAAAACCAAAACATGAAACGTGTGTGTGTTGTGAACTTGAGCATATCACACTATCTAATCTTCAACAATAGATCTAAACATAAACTAAACTATGTACCGAAGTCTTCTTGACGAACTCCATCTTCAAGTGGACTCGATCCAAACCGTGATCCACCGAGCTTGACTCCAACGAGTGCTATATATGATCTTTGATGCTCGGGCTCTTGAATCACCATGTGAAAGGATTCAAAACTCCTTTGTTGAAGCTAATCACCAACTAATATCTTGGTTAGAGATCTGAAACTAAACATCACAAGATTATTAGTAAACTATAACTACATGAGTTAATCATCATTAAAACTAGAGTGGAAGGCCTCTGGGCCAACAATATATATATATACATATACATATACATATACATATATATATATATATATATGTATATGTATAGGTATATGTACATATATATATATACATATATATATATATACACACACACACACACACACATATATATATAACTCCATGAGTTTTATCATCATCAAAAAGGAGGAGATTGTTGGTCCAAAGGCCCATCACTCTAGTTTTGATGATGATTAATTCGTGTAGTTATAATACTAATGATCCTGTGTTTATTACGTTTCAGATATTGATTAAGATTTTATTTGATGTTTAGCTTCAAAAAAAGATTCAACGTCAAACTTTGAAGCTATCGCATGATGATTTAAGAGCTCAAACCAAAAGATCACATTAAGAACTCAAGATGGAATCTAGCTCAGGGATCGTGTTTGGATCAAGTCTACTTAGAGAAGAAGATCTACAAGAAGATTGTGTGTTTGTTTGTGAGTTTAGATCTCTTGAAAAGAATAAATTAGCTTTGATTGCTCAAGCTTATTCACACATACACAAAAGTTTGATTTTCGGTTTAACCGGTTTATGTTTTGTGTTTTGGTTTATAAAGCGTATTTCATCAAAAACAAGTTCATATCATTTTGGTTGTGTATCCATACACTATTGAGCTTCAAATATACTTGAACAACTTGTCTTTGTATTTGTGGAAGTTTTGAAACTAATTCCATTACGAAATGGATATCGAAAGTTGCACGATCTCGAGGATACCAGAGTTGAGGTAAGGGATTCTTCTCTCCAGCTAGTAAGATCTCTTCTTGATTCTTAGAAGAGATGAGAGGCATCCAAGAGAGAGATTATGTCATAGTAGTGGAGAGAATCTAATCCATGATATTTATAGGCTCAAGGCAACCTTAGTTCAACTCATTATAGATCTAGCTCCTTGATTAATATCATGCATTCCACTATAGATGAGATTCACATTATAAATTTATTTACACCAATGGCTATGTGTAATTGAAATGAGTCTAGATCCAAATCATTAGACTTGATCAATTCTTTATTGGGTCAAACAATATAAACTTATAGAGACGGGCGTATAATATCCAATTAGACTTATGTAGACTCAAATCAATTTGAAATTTAATTCAAATAAGTCTAATAATCTCCTATTTGGGCCAAGCAAGTCATACTAGAAGGATGTTATACATAATTTATGATACCAAAACTTTAACTGTCAATAAACTATGTTTCAAAATAATATGGTCCATTAAGTCTTCTGCCGCTGAACATGATAGTCATTACTTTCTGTATAATCGAGATATGACCTTCCACATCACAAGTTTTAAAATCCTTAACGACATAGATCAATTGTGGACATGTGACATGAAAATATCCTCTGATCAAATAAGGTACAATTCCAACTGGTTTGCACTTTATGACTCCAACGAGTCCAACTTTATGACTCCAATGAGTCTAACTGCTAGCAAAATCAAATGTGCAGATTAAACTCAAAAGAAATTTAAAGAAAACAGTTATCACTTTATTATCAGAATCAATGCATATACATAAAGTGCACTTAGAAATAATATCTGTTACATAAAATTGTCTGCTCCCATTAAACAATAATATCATTATAACTAGCCATCTCCATATGAGCAATAAGTTCTAAAAAGATTTTAGATGAAAGTTCTTTAGAGAGTGAATTTGTAATATTAAGAATAGTACTAACACTATTAATAGATACAATATGATTCCAAGCTCTATCCTTAATGATAAGAAACTTGATTTTGATATGCTTTAACTTTGCTGAACTCTTGTCACTATTGCAATAAAGATTTGTAGCTTTATTATCATAGTATAGATATAATGGCCTCTCGACTAAATCTATCATCTTCCTGCAAAAAAAAAAATGTAACTTGAAGTGGACTTTCTACTGTCAATACATCTAGTATAATTTAAATTTGTGTATCCAACCAGTTGCAACTGATCAAATTTTTTGTATGTAAACATGCAGTCCTTTATCCTCTGTAGGTTTCACATTACCTTCTTGTTAATCTTCTAGTGATCAATCCAATGATTGATCAGGTATCTGCCAAGTTTCTCAATGGCATATTCTATGTCTGAATGGGTACAAACTTGAACATACATCAGACTTCCAACTGTGGATGCATATGGAATGTCTTTCATTTGCTCTTTCTGTAGGTCATTCTTGGGACATTGGAGTAGAGTTAACTTATCTCCCCTAGAGCAATTCTTCATTTCACATCTATCTAGCACCTTATCGAGATAGACAATTTTGTGATAAACATAATATTCTACGTGTCCTGTCACGTTGAATTTGGATGTCTATCACAAAAAAAAACATCTCCAAGATCTTTCATCTCAAAATTCTTTGAAAGAAACTCTTAGTCTCAAGTAGAAAATCTATTTTATTACTTGCTATTAGAATGTCATCCACATATAGCATAAGAAATATAAGTCTACTCTCTTTAAATTTGTTGTAAATGCATTGATCAATTATATTTTTCTTAAAATTAAAACCTAATATACTTGATCAAATTTTAAATACCATTGACGGGATGCTTCTTTAGACCATAAATGAATTTTTTTAATCTGTAAACCAGATATTGTGAACTTTTGACTTCAAAACTTTCTGATTGTACCATATAGATTTCTTCCTCAATGCTACCATTAAGGAAGATATTCTTAACATTTATTTGATGTAACTTCATGTCAAAGTGAGCCACTAGTATCATGATAATTCTAAAAGAATCCTTCATGAAAAATCGGAGAGAAAGTCTCCACATAGTCAATGCTCTCTCTTTGAGTGAATCCCTTTGAGATAAAATGTGCCTTATATCTTTCAACATTGTCTTTCGAATTCCGCTTGATTTTCAACGCTTTTTTATAACCAATCAATTTCTTACCTTTAGGCAACTCTAGTAGATTCCAACGTCATTGTCCTTCATAGATTTTAACTCATCCTTCATGATATTTGACCACTTAGAGGAATGAACATTGAGTTTGGCCTGATTTAAGTATGTGGGGTGATCCTCTAGCCCTATGTCAAACTCATGTTCTTGAAGATAAACTATATAGTCATTTGGAATGGCTGATCTTCTCTCCCTAGTTGATCACCTAGATACTTGTGGTTGAGGATTTTTTATGCTCTACCTCATCAGCAGAATCTATTTTAGGATGAACTATATTTATATCCTGTATGGCATATTTTCATACTGAAGTACAATAATTACTTCATCATTTGAAATAGTTGTCATGGGTATAACAATTCGTTCGTTCTCAAGTGTGAAATCTTTATGTAGTTGACTCCTACTGTTTTGAATACTCTCAATATGTAGCATTATCTATCTATTATATTCTTAGTTTAGAAACAATAAAACCTAAAGCCTCTACACCTCTAGAATGCCCCACGAAGAAACAGCTAATTGTCCTTGAGTCCAGCTTCTTCTCATGTAGCATATAGGGTCGAGCTTCAGCTGGACAACCTAAACATGGAGATGCAACTTCTTCTTATGTAGCATATATGGTCAAGCTTCAGATGGACAACCCAAACATGGAGATGCCTAATGCTGAGAGATTTTTCAGTCCATAACTCATATGGGGTTTTAATTACTGTTTTTCTGGGAACTCTATTAAGGAGGTAGACAACCGTATTTAAGATTTCACTGCATAATAACTCTGATAGAGTAGTGTTAGCTATCATACTCCTAATTATGTCCTTTAATGTGCGATTTTATCTTGCAGAGACACTATTTTGACAAGATGTCCTTAATATGCATGGTGTCTGAGTGACAATGCTATACTCTTTCAGAAAATTGACAAAAGGTCATGGACATCTACTTAATCCGTCATATCTGCCATAGTATTCACCACCACGGTCAGATCTAACATCTTTAATCTTTCTATTTACTTGATTTTCAAATTAAATCTTATAGATTTTAAACATTTTCAGTGATTGAGATTTCTCATAGATCAAATATAGGCACCCATGACGAGAGTAATCTTCCGTGAAAGCGATGAAGTATCTGTGGTCATTCTAAGAAGTTGCAGGAAGTGGGCCATAAATGTTTATATACACCAAATCTAGGACTCCTAAACTCCATCTAGCAAAAACTTTCCAATGACTCTTTAACTAATGTTCGCTTAATGCCTAGGCTCTTCATATACAAATATTTAGGATATGACGCATGGAGTTTTAATTTATATAGCCATGAATCAGAATTCTAGTACCAATAACTTTAGATTTGAAAAGTAGACTAACTATTTTATTACCAAGAGTGACAGTAAAACGAGATATGTCTAACAATAAAATAGAAATATGATTCCGCTAAAAAGAATGGTATATATAAAGTCTCATTCAAATCTAAAACAAAAATTTAGAATCCAATTTAAGCCATGAACTCGAATAGCTTCAACAATAGCTTTATTTTTATCACACACACACACACACACACACACACACACACACACACACACACACATATATATATAATATATATATATATATATATATATATATATCACTTAGCTGGGCTGGCCCTCCTTTGAGTTTGAAAGTTCCGCATTGAATTACTTATGTGAATTATCTATGCACTATGTATGGGGTGACACTAAAGCTAAATTAATTTAAGAACAAACATGAATGTGAGATATACCCTTCTTAATTAGCCATTTCTGATACTTTATGCAATCATACTTGAGGTGACCTATTTTTTTTACAGAAGAAGCATGCAATAATTTTAGGCTTCTTCTCCTGTATTTTTGCCACTTAGGATCAACAACTATAATAGTGTTTATGTTTCTCCCTTTAATTACACTTTTTCTTTTCTTATAGAGGTGTTACCCTGCAATGCTAGGTGAGCACTTTCATTCTTTTCTTATTTCAATCTCTTTTCTTCCTACACACTGTGACTGATGAGCTCAATGAGACTCCACTTTTTTCTTTGAGCATTATAGATAATCTTAAAAATGGTTATACTATGTAAGAAAAGAGATCAGAATGAAATGCAATAGAATCTCTTCAGGGGTTCCAATTTTAGTGCTTTTAGTTTAGAAATAAGATTGGACATTTCTCATAATGTACTTCCTTATGTTTTCTTTGCCGTTATAGTGCATATTTATCAGTTTGTTAAGATATGTGCTGGCTTCAACTTTATCTGATTTAATAAACTGATTGGCTACTTCAGCTGGAAAACTCTTAACACTAACTTTATCAGGCGTAGCACCCTAATAATCATGGAGATAATGTACTTCATGACCATTCAACACATCCTATTAGACCTTTCTAACTTATCATAATTGGCTTTCTTCAACTAAACTTTTATCAATAATGGCAAGGGATCCATCAACCCTTAGGGGATAGTCTAAGTCCATAAATCTAATAATGATTTTTTACGTGGTCTTGCCAATTCTTAAAGTTTGTACCATTCAATTTAGACTACATAAACATAAAATTTCTCATCAATTTAATATAAACATCGCATTTAACAAAATCTACTATAATAGTCATAAAAAATTGAATTTCAGAAAATCCAACTAGTATGATCGATAGATGATTATACACATTTATTGCATTATTTTTAGTACATTCTCACATTTATCCTGTAATAAATCCTGCTACTTTTTTGTCTTATTTCTTACTTTGCAGATGATAATCAGTGGAGAAAAGAGGATTATGCCAAATAATACCAGTTAAAATCAGATTTAATTGGATCTACTTGGTTAACTGAAGATAATTTCAGATCTAGTTGGTTAAATTAGATTTTTAGAGATCTTCGGTTAAATAGAGAATCAATGAAGATCAGATTGAAACAGGAGATCAAACAGAAAATATAACGAGGATAAAAGAGTTTTCAATCAGGGAAGACCCACGCTCCCTCGATGTGGCCACCTGGCCGCATTCAAGTAAAGCCGCAGATCCGTAGCTTTGTTAGGGAGTTAGGGCTCCCCCTCTCTTCAGATGCTCTCTCCAGTTCATTCAGCCTATAAATCCTGCAACTTCAGAGGCAAAAAGAGACGATCGAGCAGAGATAGATTCTAGGCTAGGATTTTTATTCTAGTTTAGTGTAGATTTTTATGTTTCTTTTCATATAAATTTTATTTTTATTTATGTAACTCAGAGGAGAGAAGAGTTTCATGAAAGAATGAGAGTGAAGGCTACACTGAGAGTGACAATGGTGTAAATATTCTTCTCTTCTTTCATCGATATTTTATTTAATCAAAAGTTGCATTATTGTTCTTCATTTTTATTTTTCTTCTACTTTCCTCTGAGGAGCTTGTGAATTCAAATGACTCCGATAGCCTCGAATTTGCCTTGCCTCTGCAAGTACCGTTGATGGCTTATGGTGATGGATAACCATTTCCAAATTAGTTTTAACTTGCACCCTTATTTCTTAGTTTAGCGTGGGAATGGAGAACATCCTATATGTCATGCTTCGATCATCTTCAAGCCAAGGTTAATCGTTGCAAAGGATCAAAAGTAAGCAAGTACCGAAGAGGTAAGTAAGTATTTTAGTTTTTTCTTCTTTTCAATTCATTAGTTTAGAGCACATCTTCCAAAACAACTCTGTCTTTACTCTTTTTCAATTCTTTTTAACTCTATTTTAAAAACCATCTTCAATCACCATCATCTTCTATCTTCCATTTTCTCCACGTAACATAGATTCATTTTTCTTTTCTTTTAAAACAAAAAAGAACTTTTAACTGATTTTTGTAACTTGAAAAGAAACTTACTAAAAACTTCCATCGCAAGTCCCTCCTTGTGGATCATGACCCGCATAGCTACTTGCTATCGCAGTAGAATTGAGAACCCAGCTTTTCCTATCTTCATACTCCTCTAACCTCTGCATTTCTCCTATAAATACCTGCAATCTCAAGGGCAAAGAAAGACGACCAAGCAGAGAGTAGAAGTTAGGCTAATCTGTAAGTTGTAACTTAGGTTTTTAGTTTTCTTTTATGTAATTTTTATTTTTCTTTATGTAACTGAGAGGAGAGAAGACTTTCATGGAGGAATGAGAACAAGCTTGTACTGAGGGTGACACCGGTGTAAGTAATCTTTTTTTTATTGTTATTTGAATCGAATCGAAGTTTTCTTTTCTTTTCTATTCTTGTTTTTGTTTGCTTCCCTCTTCTGTGTTTGTAGATCCAAATGAATCCGATAGCCTCGAAGCAACCTTCCCCTTGCAAGTGCCATTGATGGCTTATGGTGATGGATATCCATTTCTATGATAATGTAGCTTGCCCCTTCATTTCATAGTGTAAATCGGGAATGGGAAAGATCCTATTTGTCATACTTCGCTCGCCTTCAAACAATGGTACATCGTCTATACGGGTCAAAGGTAAGCAAGCGCCGAAGAGGTAAGTAAGTTTTTTAGGTTTTAGTTTTCTTTCTTTTAATTCTTTAGTTTAGATCACTAACACCATCAACACCCAATTCTTTTATCACACTTTTTCAATTTCTTTGTAAATATCCATTTTCTATTTTCTCCACCTTCTCAATCTGCCACCTTCTTTCTAACTTAACTGTAACTCCATTTTTTTCTTTTCTTTTAAAGAACTAAAAGAAGAACTTTAACCATTCTTTGTGGCATAAAAGAAAACTTACTGAAAAGCTTCCATCGCTAGTCCCTCCTTGTGGATCACGACCCGCATAGCCACTTGCTATAGCGGTAGAATTGAGCACCTTGCACTACTGTTTTAAAAGTTCTGAAATTCTGTATTTTTGTGTGCAGGTTCTAACTCAATCACTTATCTTACTCAGCCTCCACTTTCATCACTCTACTGATAGATTAGTTATCACCTGTTATATGCGTGTATTTGGTACTAATACCTCTGCAGGTACCTACTATGCCTTCGGGCCCATTAGCCTTTGTGTTCTCACCCACTTCTTCAAAAGAGGAGTGTGTTCAGACCATCAGGTCTTTTAGCTACGCCTGGTAGGTGAACCTAGCACTCAGCACTTTGTCACTTTTGATCGATGCGAAAATAAAGCACTTGAACATGTGTATTTTGAAATCAGTGTGAAAAGTGTGTGCTAATGTTCCCTCGATACTTCCATTATAGCATTGGTTCAACGGGTCGAATCCATAGGGACGAGAACGATAGAAGCATTAACAGTTCTTATTTACGTCGTATGTTAACAAGTTCTTCTTTGTTAAAGAATGAAAAAGAAAAAGGAAAGAAATATAGAAGTGATAGGTGGAGAAGGTGATAAAACGGCAATGTGAAAACAAAAAAGATGTGGCTTGTGGAATCGGCAAAACAAAAGCAAGAAAGTAAAAATAAAGAAGAAAGTGAAGTGATTTAAAAAGTGATTTGGAAGGCAAAATGAAAACGAAGATAAACTTTGTGGTGAAGAAGATGAAAACGAAGGTGAACTAAGAAGATAGTAAAAACAACGATGAAAAGATAAAAGAAGAGTTTTGAAATCGGTTTTTAAAATAAAGGAAAGAAAAGAAGGAAATTAATGAAAGAAAACTGATGGCTACTAATTACTAATTGCTCCACTAACCATACTAACCTCTTAGTGATAGTTGCCTCACATAAATCCTTGGCCATCACTAATCCTTGGCTTCAAGAGACGATACAAAGTATGGCACATAAAATTGTTCATCAACATCCAAACACATCCATTCCACACAATAAGTTGCAAGCTACTATTAGATCATCAACATCAAGTAGAGGTGAGCATGAAATAAAGAAGACATTGCAAGTTAGCTTGTTAGTGGGTTAGATTTTAGAATGTTAGAATCCATCATCATGAGCCGTCAATGGCTCTTGCAAGATAAAGGCCTTGTAGAGACTATTAGATTCATGTGAATTATCAACTAAGCGGTTAGCTAGTTAGTGGTTAGTAGTTGATTGCCATGAGAAGAAAAACTAGCTAAGAATCATGTAGAAAATGAAGAAGATTACAATAGAGAAGAAAGTAGACACTTTTACATAGACTGTCACAGTCTATTACATCAATATCTCTCTATCTCTCTCTGAATCATCTCAGCCCTATTACAAAATCTAAAAACAAAATGAAAATACAAAATAAAAGAATAAGAAAATCCTACTCTACAACTAGAAGAGAGAGAAAACCTAACCTACAGCTCTCTCTCCTCCCGTTTCTGGTCCAAACTTACAGTATTTAAGGCATAGGAAGGATCTGGAAGGCGAGATGAGGCCACGCGTCAAAGATCAACGCGTGGGCCCACCAAATTGCCGCGACAAGCCTGAGGAACTACGACAAAATTAGGGCCAATTGCCCTGAATTTTGGTCACACGGTTCGTCTGGCTTCTAATACCCTCTGTATGTATTTAATTTGTAATGTTTGGATGTATATTTCTCCAGATACAACTTCAAATACGGGAATCCAAGGTGTTCTTCTAGAAGCTCTTTGGCTTGGCATCCAAGCATTCGAATTAATTACCCACATGGGTATAATTAAGCTCTTATTACTCGTTTACCCCTAGAATCTTGATTATCTGTAAAATAAATCAAAACACGAGTGAGAAGCATTATTTTATTAATAAATCGGTAGGAAAATGCGATATGCAGATGCAAAATTCGATACTAATCAGCCGCTAACTCCGTTCGAGCGTAGTTACGTCGTGATCACGGCTTTGCCCCACGCGGTAGAATAGAGTTCATACACCCGCTTTGTCGTATGCATTTAGTCGTGCCACAAGTCGTAACCACACCAAACGCGATGGCGTCTAGTGTTGTACATTAGCTTCGCTCCAGCTTATTTAACTTCGCTTGGATGATCGCTTAGTTTCCTGCCCCCTTGCCTGCTTGATAATCTAATTATTATCCTTTCCTTGATGGTTGTGAAGAGTTTGATACCTATATTTATACTATTTTTCAAAACTGTGTTATTTTCCTGTATTCGTACCGTTCCCCTGTATCAGTACTATTTTTCTCTGTTTGTACCGATTTCCTGTATTGGTACTATTTTTCTGTATTCGTACCGATCTCCTGTATCGGTACAGTTTTCCTGCATTATTATATACTATAGTGTTATCTACTATGCTTATTACCTAACATGCTATTACTTGACGCCTGACTTTTGCATGCCATCACCTGGCACCTACTTGTTATCACCTGATACTTGTTTGATATCACTTATCACCTGCCACCTGATACATTATTGCTTGTCTTGTGATTATCATATTTCAGAAATCCTGTCCTGTTATCCTGTATTATATACATTGACTTGTATTTCTAGTACTTATTTACTCCTGTAACTCTTGAACCTGTCATGCTCCTGCTATTCCCATAATATGATAATTGCATAATAATAATAAACTATAAAAATGCCAACTTATATCGGTAAGGGGAAACTGATGGACTTCAAGTGGTGAATATCTTTGTAGTGGTATTAGATATGTTGTGCAACTCAAATCTTCTGGATCTACCTGAGGGCCTTCAGGTGTCCGAGAGGAGCGCTGGCTCCCTATCTCCTATTACATTCCTGAATGGGCACAATGTAAGACCTACTTCCTGTAGGTCTTGCTGCTGGTTCCGTACACCAGTAATGGAATGCCCTGACTCGTGGTCCCGGGCATGTACGAACCCACTGTAAAAATAACACATTGGTCTCATCATCAGTTTTCAATAACAACCTCAGCTTACTCATATATAGATGTATGTGTGTTGGATGCTAGGGCACATACCTAGATATATATGTAGGATGAGTAATAATAATAATAAGATGCTAATCAACATTTTGTTGTGTTATTTTGCAATTCGGGCGTATACACTCGAATTACGGTAACATGGGACATAAGGTATATAGATGAGTGTTTCCTTTTTGGATTATTCCTTCGACGTACATGTCTC
The DNA here is from genome assembly GCA_038442645.1 of Agave tequilana. Classification (NCBI taxonomy): domain Eukaryota; kingdom Viridiplantae; phylum Streptophyta; class Magnoliopsida; order Asparagales; family Asparagaceae; genus Agave; species Agave tequilana. The sequence goes on from JAVJIF010019003.1 coordinate 103,774, forward strand.
ATGAAGGTATAAACTGAGTTTGTACAGCTGATTTTGCTTGTATTCTGTATTATCGATTTATTGATTTTCGATCGATTTTATGAAGTTTTCTTAGTCTAGGAGACAATTCAGGTTATATGAACTCAGAATATGGTGACGTGAGATATAGAGTATATTTATAAAGGTTTCCTTATTTGGATTATTCCTTCAACGTACTATTCTCATGGATCGGTAATTTAGGCTTATATAACTGGTTTTATCATATTTACTTTACTTGCCGCCTCCTTACCTGCTCTTGTGTGCCTATGCTTACAACAAGATTTTCAATGCATGCTTTTGGATTCAGATTTATCGATACACGTGTGCTTATCCTTGAATGCCACTTGGAATTCACCACACCACTCGTTAGGGAGTTCTGACTCCCGTGGACCTGCATGTTCAGATCTTGGAGTTTGGACCATGGTGGACTTCTTGGTAATCAGAGTTGCGTAGTGGTAGCGTCATGGATCAGTAGTTGACCATTCAGAGACCTATCCTTCCAGGCCCGCTGCTCGTCTTCGAGTTTTTTTTTTGTAACTCGTGAACATCTTTTGTACTGTTCATACTTATATGTCTCTTCGTATTCGCGCATTTGCATCTATCAGTGATGTATTATTCTTATAATATTGTGTCACATCCTGTGATAACTTTGTAATTGTATTCATATGTTGGAATGTTTAATGCATCACGTACTTTCGTACTCTGATTATTGCCTGTACTGATACTTAGCGTATATATGAGGGTATTTTTGACCTACGTATATACGTCACAGTAACATCTCCATACTCGCGAAATCGGGGCATTATAGGATAGTATCAAAGCCCAGGCTCTCACATCCACAGTACAACCAGTCAGCAAATTAATAGTAATGAAATATGAAACTGAATTGCAGGAGTTTAATTATGCAATTCAACTACAAGTGTAGAGTTATAAATTTCTTCTTAATCATCCTTCCTTTGATTCCTTGATCTCTTCCATCTTAAAAAATTTTGAGATAAAATATCTTGGAGACACTTCTTTTGTGATGGGCATCCAGATTCAACGTGACATGATATGCGGAATATTAGGTTTATCACAAAAGGCTTATATCGATAAGGTGCTAGATAAATGTGGCATAAAGAATTGCTCTTGGGGAGATAAGTTGAGTCTACTCCAATGTCCCTAGAATGACCTTCAGAAAGAGCAAGTTAAAGACATTTCATATGCATCGGCAGTTGAAAGTCTGATGTATGCTAAGTTTGTACCCGTCCAGACATAGCATAGACCGTTAAGAAACTTAGCGGATACTTGATCATTCTTGGATTGATCACTGAAAGACTGCCAAGAAGGTAATGCGACATCTACAAAAGACTACATGAAATCTGATCAGTTGCAGCTATTCGGATACACAGATTCAGATTATGTTGGATGTATTGATAATAGAAAGTCCATTTCAGGTTATATTTCATAATTACAGGAAGATGGTGGACTTAGTCGAGAGGCTATTACAGCTACACTGTGACAATAAGAAATATGGAGCTCTATGCTATAGTGACAAGAGTTCAACAAAGTCAAAGTATATCGACATCAAATTTCTTGTCATCAATGATAAAGTTCAGAATCACATTGTGTCTATTGATAGTATTAGTACTATCTTTTAACATTACATATTCACTCATTAAAAGACTTTCACCTAAAGTCTTCTAAGAGCATATTGCTCATACATGGATGGCTAGTCATGATGATATCGTGTTTAGTGAGAGTGGATAGTTTTATGTAACAGACATTATTTCTAAGTGCATTTTATGTATATTTGTTTATTTATATAATAAAATTATAATTGCTTTCTTAAATTCCTTTTTTGAGTTTAATTTGTTCATTTGAGTTTGTTAGCAGTTTGACTCATTGGAATCATAAGATTAGACTCGTTGGAGTCATAAAGTGGAAACTAGTTGGAATTATTCCTTATTTGATCAGAAGACATTTCCATGTCACACGTCCACATTTGATTTATGTTGTTAAAGGTTCTGAAACTTGTGATGTAGAAGGTCTACCTTGATTATACAAAAGGTAATGACCGCCATGTTCGGTAGTAGGCCACTTAATGGATCAGATTGTTTTGAAACGTGGTTTATTGACGGTTAAAGTTTTGATACCATGAAGTTATGTATAACATCCTTCCAGTATGATTTGTTTGGCACAAGTGGGAGAATGTTAGACTTATTTAGATTAGAGTCTAAATAATTTTTGACCTACACAAGTCTAATTAGATTATATACACCCGTCTCTATAAGCCTATGTTGTTGGACCCACTAAAGATTGATCAAGCTTAATGATTTAGGTCTAAACACCTTGATTACACTTAGTCATGAGTGTATTTAAATTAAGATGTGAGACTC
>JAVJIF010019004.1:0-65619 GCA_038442645.1 Agave tequilana
AGTTTAACAAATCCTCAATTTACATAACATCCTCTTACAAAACCGATTAATCAAATCATTCCTTTTATTTCTTAAAAATTTTAGCAGCACCTCCTTTGTAATTACTGGTCGGATATAATATTCAATACAGATATGATAATTTCGGCTAACATCAGCCTACTTATTCTCATTCCAACCATATAACTGAATTCAAAATCATCCACACAATCATAAAAGTATTTCGGCTTGACATCGCCTACTTATGGAGAAACATAATAACATAAACTCTAGAGTTTCTTTCTCGACATCCACAGGCTCTCAGAATTTATAACTTTCAACTTCTCATGGGCATCATATAGATAATACACTTCTTATGGCTATAACCCAATAAAAGATATCTCAAAGGTCAACTTGAAATGAAACTACTACAAGTTTCTCCATATATGTATATGTACAAGATTTATAATCTATCCAAAGACCCACATGTATCATCCCTAAACACAAATGTTCCAAAGTACAAGAGTTGGATTGATTCAGAACGAACCCTGCGCGGCATAGCCCTGACCCCTGCCTCCAAGCAACCTGCAATAATCAGTCTGTGGGAGGGTGAGCTCAACAGCTCAGTGAGTGAGGTAGGAATTAAATCAAGAAAAGATAATATCTCAACGAGAGTATGAATGTTCATGTAATAAAAGAAATCTGAAACAGTAAGAAGACAGGAATCGGAGGTATCCAATAGTTTAATAATCAAGACCCCATTCTCTAAAATTTCTGAGGACGATCAGACTCTTATGATCGTACTTCCCAATTTCTTTCTTGGATTTTCATCTTTATGTGTGATAAGGTCTATTAGTTACATAAACAAACTCTCTCGTCTTATGTGCACATAGTGTGTATTACTCACGTGCCTTGTGTTCCACGCTATAATACACTAATCACCAGAGTTATGCCATAAACCTAGTTTATGCATTCAATTAACACCTGCATCACAAGCCATAATTATATAACATATAATCATATCATATTTCTCATAGTACAATAACACATCACACTTCAAGTAATGCCCGGATTCACATGCACACTTTCACCCAATATATGGTATTCATTTTAATCAGCTAAACTTGTATTCTGACGGTTTCATTGTCATATACGATAACACATCCAACATACTCCTAGTGTCACACATACACATTTGTATCCCAATAACCATTCATTCTCAATCATTTGTAAGGATGCAATTATATGTATATCATAGCACCGTCTTCGCACTCCGCCCGTGCCATACGGGTCCCTTCCTCCCAATATGATATATAGCACCGTCTTCGCACTCCGCCCGTGCCATACGGGTCCCTTCCTCCCAACATGACATATACATAGCACCGTCTTCGCACTCCGCCCGTGCCATACGGGTCCCTTCCTCCCAACATGATATATACATAGCACCGTCTTCGCACTCCGCTCGTGCCATACGGGTCCCTTTCTCCGTAACACAATGTGTACATATATAACAACACAATAACCAACGCATCCAATTTCATAAGATTCATATATCATGCACATCAATTCCTCTACAAAAGCAATCATACTCACAATTACTGTTTATCAGTTAGATTTCACCATTACAGGAATATGCACACCACTTAATTAAGCAGAACACGCCACCCAATGACATTAAGTACATAAATCAAGTGATATACACCCATCATATTCATATCAATCATAATGATTTCTATTCAGTGAGACACATGCTAATGCCCTTGTACACCATATTTCAAAGTTCTATATTAAATGTAACACTTATTACACAATTGTGTTCAGTTCTAAGCCTGCCTTACTATCCCTTTCCATGGTGGACATGAATTAATTATTGGTTCAGTGTTTAATACTCGCAAAACTACCCACATTTAGCGTGAGTACTAATTTACCGCAATAAGCCCTCCTTCGTCCATAAGATGGTGAAACTATCCCTTTATTCTTGTAACATGGTATATGTGTGTAGATATATAATATGTTTGCTTTCTATGTGATGCTCTAAATGTATTTGAATAGAGGAACGACCATATTCACATGGTTCACACATGCATAACGACCAGATAGTACATATGTACATATGTCACATACCCATATTTCTCACTTTCAAGTCTTCCTATACGAGATTTCAACACATTCATTATTACGCCCATTAAGGTGGTCATCATCTCAGATAATCGGTTTATCCCCTTTAACTAGGATAATGCGAACGCCACAATTATTCTTTAACCCCTGACGTAAATCAAGACATATACTCAAAAGAGAAAGGAATTCAATAAGAATCGAGAAGATATAACACATACAATTGAAAGTGTTTATTTCAAGTATCTCAAAAGTTTGGTTACCTTATGGGGCACATACTATCTGTATGCAAAAGTATTACTTGCACAAACATCCTGGCTAAATGGATGGGTAAGTTGAGACTATAAGGAGAAGCGAATGTCTCACACATGCTAGTTAATTTAGAATGTAACTCTCTTGATTTAACGTACAAGTGAATAAGGCCCAACAATTCGTTATTACATAAATTTCTTTGATACGATGAATATATTGTAGTCACAACCAAGATTATATATATCTATAACAGCTATTCTCGTTTACTCAAGCATGGAGTTGAGACCCATTAGATTCCTGCCGTACTGAACTCGATACTGTCAATCCCATCACCCTAACTTCCCAAATCTTTAATATTACAATAAGAAAATCTTTTCTTTCAATTAGTATTCATGTCCACTCATCTATTAGTCTATTGTCCATATAATGTAGTGTTGGCCGTTAACCTGACCATACCAGTGAATTACAATTGATTGGTCTATCATCCTTACCATTAACTTTCGGCGCTTCAGAGATTTCTACTGACTATGTGCCAATAAATACTCTATTCACAGTCTAGTTACTAGGCCACCGAAGAAATCATGTGTTAGGATGAAATATATCTTTTGGAGTCCATAACACAATAATTCCTTATTTCTGATAAAATTAAAGAAATCTGAGTCTGAGGATAATCACCAGCACACCGAATGTACATGCAGCCTCGTTATGAGACATTATTTTAAAGGGTCAGCATTTAAATAAATGAGTGTGACACACCTGTGTTCATAACATGCGTTACTGAAGAACATTGTTTAGTTCTAACTCAGCATAACATGCCTACAAATAAATTCCAATAGCTTTCCCATGGATCCCATCTAAATATGTTTCCTCGAATCTGACCTCCCTAACAATCGAAGATGATTTTATCGTAACTTCTACTTTTGGTATTAGAATGAGACACGAGGATTTCCATTAACCTTTAGATTTACTGATCTTTCTAGCAATATATTATATGACCCACTTAAGTCGCACGAAAGGTTGAAATAAACAGAAAGTCATATAGGCATCTAAAATTCTGCAACTTTGCACTTTCGACAAGTTATCATGTTCCCGTGATAATTTCCAGCACAGACATTTGATTAGGACATCGTAAGCGCGGTTGGAAAGTAGACTCGATTGGCTTTCCAACGGTATATTACATGACCTATTTCTTATTAAATATCCTTACGAAAGAAACCCCAAGATTCTGGTTTCAGATCTGGACAGACTTTAACAGATTGTATTATTATTATAAAAGTGCTTTGAACTACACAAATTCTCAACTTTTCCTCTTATTTTCTCATCTAAATTAGATCATGAGTAAGTCATGAACTTAGGTATTTAGATTTTTGATCACGAGAATTTTTATAAGAGCATTCATAGTTTGATTACTACATGATCAAGATCAATTTTGATTTCATGGTTTATTATGTAAGAATGGCAAGAGGCTCAACCCTCACAAATGTAAGAAGCTACAAGATTCACCATCTATACTAATGGTTAGGATAGATCTAACTTGATGTCCCCCAATTGGAACGATTCACGGATTTATGATACTAATTTCGCGCTTAGGATTAATCTTGTCTTCTAATAATACATTAATCGTTATTTGAGATATTAATATGATGCCGCTAAAATTTTCGGTTAACATTGCCCACATAAAGATGACCAATAACAACCCTGGATTTCACAAGATATAGCCATATACATAACACAAGGGAGTATGCTTCTTGATAAAGATCGAACAAATCTCGAAATCATAATCCTCCCTTGAACATTATGCTTTCCTATAGGTTTAATAGTTTGTTGCTAAAAGGCTAGGTTGCATGTTATTACAAGGGGCCACATAATCACAAGAGAATTTCTACTATACGAATTGCAACACCTAGCAAGTTCATCATGCATTAGGCCAAATGGTTCTATGAAGCATTTTTATTCCATTTAAGAAAGAACACAATTGCTCAAACATTAGCCCCACACTCTCAATGAGAGCTTCATCACCATTAACTTAAAATATGAGGTTGAGAATTCTAAATTTAAGGCTTACACCAAATCTGAAAATGCATGAACCCCATCTCTACATGACCTATTTTTATCATGCAACCTCCTCACTCATCAATTTATATAGTTGAATTAACTAATATATCTAAAAATCAAATTTTACCACACATACCTTAGAAAGCCATAAATTTCAAGAGATATTTGCATGAATAACTCAATAGAAGAACTTCATTCAACCAATAGATCAAGTTTAGGAATTTCCAAAAGATGCAAATTGAGGAAAAGAAAGAGGGAAAACCCACTCACACATCCAACCCAACCGGCCATCGCTGTCCTCCGCGGCCTGGCTGGCCGCCGCCCAGCCGCGGCCCGGCCGCCGCCGCCGCCCAGCCGGCCGCTGTTGATCCCTTGTGCGCGCGCGCAGATCCGATCCAGAGAGGGAGAGAAAGAGTAGAGAGGAAAAGAGAGGGAGAGAAATAGAGTGCTTGAGATCAAGATGGGATTTTTATTTGGGTTCTAGGCTTTCTTCTCCATGAAGAAACCTCTCAAGAATGAGGATGAAGACATAAAAGGTCTCTTGACTCTTTCAAGAGTCAAACCCCCAAAGTATTACAAGTTTTGCCACCTCCCTTCCATCCAAGTGTCACTCCCCCAAATCAAGAAGATCTTGGTCATTGATCTTTCCTCTCATGCATACCTACTCCCTCCACTAAAATATAATATACATAAAATTGTCATTAATGTATATTCTTGATAAATACATGCATTTCAAGTATAATACTAGTATTTCATCTCATTGAAATACAAGTCACATAATAATCATGGTATAGGCATATTCATATATGCCACTAGACATTCCCAAAATTAAGTTAAAATTCATTACCATTCAATTAACATAATAATTTGAGATTATATTTTTAAATCAGCGTTTAAAAATTCGGGGTGTTACAGTTACGGTCGCATAAAAATCCTGTTGCACTCCTTCATTTCAATTAGCCGGCTTGAATCCTATGGTTGACATCACTATTGATCTCCCCATCCTTTTGAATAATAGAACCCATATGCCTAAATGACTGCTCATCGGTATTCCTTATCTATTTAGTGTCATAATACTATAATCTCAGATTTCCTATTTACTGAATTTGCACTCCATATACTCTATTTAGGCCCTACTTAATCTAAAACCTCGAGATTCTAGAGTTTGCCTGTATATCCCTAATCTAAACTACTGTTTTTTATTTTCTTCAAGTATTTATTTTGATTTACTGAGTATTTTTATTTAATCAAGTTAATTTATTATTTTCCTTCTTGTGATTATTATTAATACTATTAGTGTTGCTATTGTTACTGTTAATTATTATTATTATTATTATTATCTTGTTATGTTATTGGTATTATTAATATTATTATTTTAGTTAAGTAATGTACTACTAATGTGGGATTATTATTTTGTAGTGGTGTTTATTATATTCCCCTTCCCTTGAATCATATTCATGTCTTACTCCTTGATCCTACCGTTACCCATTTGGAGTTCAAGCCCATACCCAGTCAATCCATTACACCATAGACCCAATACTCATTGGTGATCCCATACCCAATTACCCGTTTTGAATTCCATAACCCATTAGACCCGTTCCTAATCCATGCGCGCTAGCCTAAACCCAACACTCATTTATCTAATTGGACTCAAACCCTCAACCCAATATGCTTATACCCATTTAATCACAACCCACTTACCCATTACCCAATACCCTTATATATATAGATAATCCTATTGCTAACCTAGCCCTAACCCTAATCTAAATTCTCTCCCCTCACAGCCGCACTTCCCTCTCCAAACCTGTCGTGAGTCCCCTTGCAGACCAGCGCCCAGCTGCATCCTCCCTTTGCCGTGAGCCCCCAACACCACACAGCCATGCCGACAACTCTAGCAGCAACCCCTATTTGGTATCCCCTTTGCCGTGTGCTCCTCCCCACCATCCAGCGAGTTCTTCCAGGCCAGATGTGCACCAGCAGACCAGCCCAGAGATCAGCGAGCACCACCTCTAGCAAATCTGCACACGGCGAGACGGCAGCCCCCTTCCCTGCCTTCTTGCGCCAGGAACAGCAACAGGAGCAGCAAACCGTGGCCGCCCAGACCTCCACCAGTCCAGGCCGGACACTTCCAGCAGGTCCCCTCTTCTCCTCGGCCAACCACGACAGCAGGACAGCTGATGTGGCACAGCAGGACGACAGCAAACGCCCAGCAGCAGATCTGTATTTTCAGCAGCGAGCGAGCTGGTCATTCTCCCGATCCACGCCATCCCGTCACCGGAGACCAGCACGGTGACCTTCCCCAGTGTCTTGGCCACCCCCCCATGCAGTCCGTTGGCGAGGAATCGCACCACAACGACCATGGCAGCGACTCGCCCGACGACGCGCACAGCAGATCCAGTTTCAGACTAGCAGCACAAGCAGCGGGCGAGCGGCGATTCCAGGCCCTTCCGGCGAGCGCGAGACCTCCGGATTGCAGCCAGGTCTTCCCCAGGACCCTGGCTACCGTCCTATATAGTCCGACAGCGCAGAGCGGTGCCACGGCGACCGTAACGGCGACTCGCCCGGTAACGCGCAGTTTCCCCAATGTGAGTGTCTCTTCCTCCTTCTCTCCTTTATTAAGTGATTGCAACTATTATTGTATGTGTTATATAATTGTTGAGTAGAATACTTAGATTACATGTTTATGTATGGAGATCTCTTAGTATGGTAGTGGATTTATCATTCCCTTTATTTATATGATGAATGCATAGAAACAGGAGATGCATATCTATGATGTTGGAATCCTTTAATTACCATATGAATGCTTAGATTTCTAGTGTAGTCATGTGTGTTGAAAAGTATATAAGTACTGGAGAGAGTATGAGAAGAATAAGTGATGGTGTATCTCTGATTTCTATTCTGGCAGGGGAGTTAGTCGACTTGGCCCACTTGATTAGTCGACTATACTTTCCCCTAGTCGACTTGTATATAGCCTTAGTCGACTAATATGAGTCTATCAGCTGTGTATGGTTACTTGATGGATTGTGGACTTTACCCATGGATTATGTATTAGTTGTTGATAGATGTATATGATATCAAGAGATGGATGTTGGTGGTAATGACTTGACCTAATAGATCTTATATGCATGGATTAGATATGTTGCCAAGTATTGGGAACTGGTGATCGACCTTAATAGAAATGTGAACTCTTGAGGATTGGGGATCAGAGTTGTATGTTAAAGTGAGATGACTAATACTGGATATTGTTATATGTTGGAATGACGATTATTGAATCAGATTACTAGATGTGTAATGGAACTTGACGATCATGTAACTGTTGGGAATGTGAGTTGGATATGATGACTTTGGATTGATCTGGGACTTATGCTATTTACATAGAATGGTGATCGGAGATTAGACAAAGACTTTATTAGTGGATATTTGAGAACATGTTAGATATGATCTTACCTTAATAAAAGATTAGTGTTCTTGACGATTGGATGGTACATGGACTTATTCTGATTTGGACTGAATTAGAGTTATAGAGGTCAGATGATATATTTCATGTAGAGGACTTTCTTGGACTTGTTATCCTTTCATTGATAATAATTTAAGTGATGATTCATTCAGATGTTGATGTGTACTTGTTATGATATTAGAGACTGGATTACTGGATAGCTATTGATCGACTTTACTTATTGGTGACTTTGAGAGTGATGTATGGATGGTCTTGAGAACCTGAGTTTATAGTACTTTGCTTGGATTAGTCTGTTCATGACCAGTAGATTATTACTCACCTTGGATAATCTTGTTTTACCTGTGAAACCTGACTGGTTATTCTTTATATATATATACCTGACAACTATCATGTTCATGTTATGAAATTTGCTGGGAAAAATATTATTACACGGTAACAACACCCGCATGTTCACTTGTTATATATTCCTGTTATACCGGTATCCTGTTACTTGACATGTTGTACTCCTGTTATACCGGTATCTTGACTTTCACATGTTGATATTGTTACCGTGACTACCACTGAGTTATCCCAGTAATTAAAGTAACATGCACATTAAATAATCTTGATAAACTAAAACATGATAACAAACAACTTGCACTGGGACTGGGGAGATTGATGGAGGAGACAGCGTCCGTATTTTGGGTGGACCTAGGATTTAGGTTGCGCAGCCGAAAGAGGGTTCCACTGCAGGGTTCCCGTGGGGTGACTGGCACCCCGTCATGTTTCCTGTTATACATGTTATACATGTACCTATTCCTGTTTACATGTTCCTGACTACCTTGCGGTAGGTCCTGGTTCAGCGCCAGGAGTCTGGGCCGTGGTCCCGGGTATGCACGGGACCCACCTAAAGCATGGACAATGTCTCCAACCGATCAGTTTCAATAACTTAAGGCATTGATTGGCATGTGTGGTAGGCGTAGTATGGGATGCGTCTATTACATGTGACAATTGGTGTTCGCTGACATAATTAATAATAAACTGTTGATGCATTGTGACTGACTATACCATTTGATTGTACATAGATAAACTATGATAGACGTATGATTGTAACCGGGACCAGACTTATGACTAGACTTGGATACCAGCTTAGTGACATGTGATAAATTACACGCCTTGACATTGATTGTTTATTTACAGTTGTGACAGTTATATTCTACCTTTATTCATGTTATTATCATGTGTATTACTGTTCAGTTATTTATCTTGTTATTTAGCCTTTTCTATTTATAGTTGCTCTTACTATTAATTATGCACATGGTTTCTTCTGCACGAGCTGTTTCCCCTTTTACACACACACTCATTATGGTCGCATTCTGACGACCCTGGATTTGCACGTCCAGCTATTGGACGGTTGTTCTAATGTGCAGGTGTTCGATGAGACGGTACGCCTGGCGAGGAGCTTGGGTCCTCTCCCCTTGATTCTGATATACTTGCATTTCATTCTTGTTATGATTCTTTGATTCCTGTATATCACCTTTGACTTCTATTCAGCTGTCATTTTCTTCCTGTTATTCATTGCTATCATGTGTGGTCTTATATGTATTACTGCAGTGTTCATGATCATTATGCTTCTGATTTATAATTTGTTCAGGTTACAATTTAGGCTTAGCGCGTATACGAGGGGTATTTTACCTCGCGTATATGCGTCGCCATAACGTCTCCGTATCTATAGGATCGGGGCGTTACATTGCCTCCATAGTCCAATTGGGCATTTACCCTAACTCTCGTCTCATCGACTAGGACAATATTATCAGTAAATAGCATACACCACTTTATCTCATCCTGAATATCTCTAGTAAGCTCATCCATCACTATGACAAATAAGAATGGACTCAATACAGATTCTTGATGCAATCTAATTGTGATAAAAAATCACTTGTTATGCCTCCACAAGTTTTGATATTTACCACTACTCTATCGTACATGTTCTTGATTATATTAATATATTTGATTGAAAACTTCGTTCTTCATCAATGTTCACCATAATACTTCACTTGGCACCTTATCATAAGCTTTTTCTAAATCAATAAATATCATATGCAAATCTCTCCTCCTCTCTCGAAATCACTCTATAAACTGACGAAGCAAATGAATAGCCTCTGTCGTAGATCACCCCAGCATAAACTCAAACTGGTTCTCTGATATTTAACATTCTGCCTTAACCTATGTTTAATTACCCTTTCCCAAAACTTCATGGTGTGAAACATGAGTTTTATTCTATGGTAGTTTGAACAACTGTGGATATCACCCTTTTCTTATAGAGAAGCACTAGGGTACTCTTCATCTACTAATTTGGTATCTTTTTAGTTAGCCAGATCTTGTTTAAAGGTTTGTCAGCCATCTTACGCCCATCTCTGCTAAGCATCTCCATACCTCAATAGGAATTCTATCCGGGCCAACAACTTTCCTTAACTTCAACCTCTTCAAGGCCTCTTTAACTTTAGATTCGCTAATTATGCGCATATAATTACGGTTCATATCCGGACAGTAAATAGTAAAGTCAACCAAATCTTGAATAGAACTACCATTGAACAATCTGTCAAAATAATCTCTCCAACTTTCTTTGATTTCTTCATCTCAAACTAAAACCTTCTGGTTCTCATCTTTGACACACCTTACAGTACATAAATCTCTAGTTTTTCTCTCTCTCATTCGAGCAATTCTATATATATATCCTTTTCAACCTCTTTAGTGTCCAACTTCTCATACACTTCTTTTTACACTTTAGCTCTTGCATTCTGAATAACTTTTTTAGTCTCCTTCTTGGCTGGCTTACACCTCTCAAAACTCACTCCATCAAAATTTTTCTTCAAATCTCTGTAAGAGTCTCATTTGATCTTAATGATAGTTTTTACCTCTTCATTTCACCATGATGTGTCTTTACATGATGGAGCACCACCTCGTGACTCATCAAGTGCATTTTTAGCTACTTTTTAATACAGCTAACTGAAAGTACACCTAGAGGGGGTGAATAGGTGTACCGTTAATCTAATGAACTAAATGTGAAAATTAAAACTAATTGCTACAACACTTAGTGCAACCAACGAGTGTAGCCGAATTTCCCGTGAAGGGCTCTGGACTAACTCCTCTTGATTCCTCTGAATAAGAGTTGAGGCGCTATATGAAGCTCTCGTGGTTAAGAACAAGTGAGGCACACAACACACAAGCATGTATATGATAAGCAATATGAATCAATGCACAACACAAATAAAGAGAGAGGGTTTAGAGTCAATGGATCAAACGCAAACAATAAGATGTGTTTCGAGGTTCGAGCACTGAGCTCTACGTCCCCGCCTTCACTGAGAAGGATTTTCAATCCACTAGGAGTACCGAACTCCTCTCTCAACCAATACAACCTCCACCGAGGCAATACAAACGGTCTACCGAAGACCGGAGTACCGAACTCCACCAATCCAACCAATACAACATCCACCGAGGCAATACAAACACCACCTCACACAAGAGGGGTAGGTCCTTAGCCAAACAACCAATCACCTCAACACTTAAGGGATACATATCCAACTCCACCTCACACAAGAGGGAGTAAATCACAACCTCAACCTCTACCAAAGAGGGAGCTAATCACAACCCAAATCAACCTCTACCAAAGAGGGATACAACAAGTAAAGGGTTTACAACTTGGTGGTATATCTCAACCACAAACTAATTTCCTTTTTCCACAAAACAAGCGATCATATAGAGAGGATAGAATGATAGCTCAAGTGTGAAAAATCAAGTGTTTGAAAATCAAAAACTCAAAGAAAACTATTGGGAAAATATCTAGGATAAGAATAAAATTAAGATCAAAAATCAATCCCAAAGCTTTTCCTTTTTCTTGAATTTTCCAAACCCTTTTGAAACAAATAAATATGAACTTTTAAGCACCGAAAACTTTTTGAAAACTTGCTGGAATAAACACTAGAGAATAGGAATTTTTGGCTCTAAAAATCTTAGAGAAAAACTCAAAACAATGGGGTATATAAAGCCCCAATCCAAAACTAGTCGTTAGGCTGAAAAGTCAGCCTTGGCGGCTGGCTGTCGACCGGCCCGGTCGACCGCCAACGGTCAAAAATGTGACCGTTGGAGCATCGATCGACCGCCCGGTCGACCGCCCAAATCTAGAGAGCAACTTTATTCTCTGGACGGTCGACCGCCCGGTCGACCGTGCCTTGCTTACGGTCGACCGTCCGGTCGACCGCCCCCACCCGACAGTGGGGGACTTGCAGTCGGTCACCGTGCGGTCGACCGGCTCAAGTACCAGGCCAACGTGCACAAGTTTGTGCACGTCAGTCGACCGGTCCGGTCGGCCGACTCTGGGTCCGGTCGACCGTCCGGTCGACCGCCAGAGCCTGGCAGAAGGCATTCTTGGTCAGAAAAAACTTGGTTTAAAATATCTTTAAAAATCCCATAAAACTTCTAAAATTTCACAAAATAGTTTTATCATAATACATTGAAATATAAACTTGTGTGAAAAATTTCAACAAAAATTTCAAACTTTTTGAACCATTTTTGTGACTTATAAATTTTGCCAAAAAATAAAAACCATATTTTTCAAAACTTTGTTTTTTTTTTCAAATGGAAATCCGATTTTTCAAAAAACTCATCTAAATACAAAAACATGATACTTAAACACTTTTAGGCATGTTGCATATGGACATAAGTCCAATATACATGAAATATTTATATATCCATGTTTTTGACTTTAATTCCAAAAATATGTTTTGTTAAAAATACCAAAACACCAAAACTCATGAATAGGCATATCAAAATAAGTTTGTCTAGGAAATTTAGCATGCATGTATATAGAACACATCTAATATACATTTAAACCATTTAAACTTGTATTGATACAATCTATTCATGAAAACCAATATCGGTTAAACCAAAAACTGAAAAACCGAATCCAAAACATGAAACGTGTGTGTGTTGTAAACTTGAGCATATCACACTATCTAGTCTTTACAAATGGATTTAAAACAAACTATAAACTAGGTACCGAGGTCTTCTTGATGAACTCCGTCTTCAAGTCGACTCGATTCAAACCGTGATCCACCAAGCTTGACTCCAACGAGTGCTATATATGATCTTGATGCTCATGCTCTGGAATCACCAAGTGAAAAGCTTCAAAACTCCTTTGTTGAAGCTAATCACCAACTAATATTTTGATTAAACATCTGAAACTAAATATCACAAGATTATTAGTAAACATAACTACATGAGTTAATCATCATCAAAACTAGAGTGGAAGGTTTCTGGGCTAACAATCTCCCCCTTTTTGATGATGACAAAACTCATGAAGTTATATATGCATGGATTAAAGTTAATGTAACGCCCCGATCCCGCAGGTACGAGGACGTTATGGCGACGTACATACACGAGGTGGAAACACCCTCACGCGTACGTTAAGCCTCAGTACATGACATAGCTTCCATATACACAAGGGTTCCAACAAGAAATAAGTACAAGAATACCTGCAGAAAGGGGTTAGTGATCATCACAGATATAAAAATAGGGATCAACAAGATAACAGGAACAAAGCACAAAGATACCTATGAAGGGTCTCGAGAGTAAAGTCTCCTATGTGAATCCAATGAACTAGCTGACCAAACGATAACTCGGATCTCCAACCTGGACACGCAAACTCAGGGTCGTCAGAAAGCGACCTAGTGAGTGGTAAAATGAAGGAGGCAGTAATATATACTATAGTAATACAAGCACGATAATAATAGATAATACATGTTTATGTAATGGTGATACCATATAATAGAACTTTAATAATCTGTAACAATGACATATTTGAATACCATCACCACCTAGCATGTTATCATCGGGTCATGTCCACAGTAGTCTCTAATTTTATATATAATAAATATGTTGTATAGAGGTGACGTGATAGAAGTGAACATGCAGATGGGCATATGCAATACGGTGTTGTGTCTATACAATAATGATGTCTGCAAGGTATACAGAAAACAGAATATAAGCAAGAGTATACATATACCTGAGTAGTATGCCACCACAGATAGTGTAACATGTACCAGTAACATGATAGCAGATAAATGATCAGGTACAGTAATAAGTACAACTAAATAATAGCATACATGTATCAGGCAAGTCATGTCATTTATCTAATAGTAGCAATCATTATCGCCTGCTATTTTAATCAATCTCTTCCAGTGTCCCATACCACTGGCAGTTCATACTGGAGCCCGCACTCCAGTCGAACCCATCCGGACATGGCATACGGGTACCATTATCCAAACGAGAGAGTGATCAAATAACAAGTGTTTCCGACGTCACTATTGTGTATACTGTTTTATTATGTTAATTGGAAACCCATGGTCGAGGAGCTCTTATCAGGTAGATGTATCCCGTGCATACTGATTGGTTGTAACAAGGTATGTGAAGTTAATTGCACAAGAATCAGGTATTAAAGAGATGGTTTATGGTTTAGAATTCACCTTTGATCTTGTTTACTTCGAATATGTGATTATTATACCTTATTCCAATCTTTCGTTATAGCATATAGCTATACCGAGTCGAACCACAAGGAGAGCTCGCGTAGAAGCTTTACAATACTAGTGAGAAAAAGAAACGAGATCTCTTCTTTGTCAATTACACAATGGCAAGCAATGTACAAGAAGTGATGTATTGGTGGTGCATTGTGAAAAAGAAGTGAAGTGAATGAAGTGTGATGTAAAGAAAAGAAGAAAAGAATGCTAGAATAAAATGTGTAAAACTCTTTTGATAGGAAGATGCATGGCTAGCCTAACTACACCTCATTGCTAACATACTAACTCTTTGTTGATTTCAAGATTGTCTCAAATTGAATCATAGACAATTGAAGATAGCTTGCATGTTCAAGTGTGGTATTCCTTCTTGAAGACTAGTGTTCCTTTTAGTTAGTTAGCTTGAAGCCTCTTCTTGAATCTTAGGTTCTCTTACTAGATGTACATTGAGGAACTATAGGCTTGGTACTCAATTAGTGCAAAGGTTAGAAGAATCAAACTCTTTTGGACATTCAAAGCTTAACTACAAAGTTAGCTTGAAGTACATGAGTTGATCTTGCTACACAAGTGACACAACCATGGTAATCCATCCTTATGATCCAATCAAAGGCTCTTTATAAGAGACACACAATTCATATAGAGATCTAACAAGCAATCACCAAAGGATGCAACCATACTTCATTGGAATTCACAAGAAACATAGAATTATGCAAGTATTGAAGTATACAATCAACCAAGAGATAGTAGTAGCTAGGTGAGTCTTAGCTAGCCATGCAACTAGAACTTAGCCCTCCATTACACTAACAACAAAGCTATAATTCTCCATGGAAAGCAAAGATCTAAGCAATTAAACTAAAACTAGAATTAAATGCAAGAAATTAAAGCATAAGAAAAGAAAGCATACTCAAGTCTAGCAAAGAGAAGAAGAAAGCTCCATTGATGAATCTTTGCTTCAAGATTGTCACTTCTCTTGATTACAAACTCTCAAATTGAAATCTCTCTCTCAATTTGGCTAGAACTCAAGGAGGAAGGAGAAGAGAACTAAAAACCTAGAACAAAAATTACAACAATTCCCTAATTTTCTCTCTCTCTTCACTCCCTTCGCTCACGAACCCTGGCCACCTATTTATAGCAATCCATGAGAAGCCTCTAGATCCTTGGCCGTTGCCACAAAATCCGGGGCTCAACGGCCAAGATATTGCCGCGCCCAGGCGGCAAGGCGCGGCCGTTGAGAGTCTGTTAGCTAACAGATTTCTGTTACAGGGTTGTTACAAATTGGTTAGCCACGTGGTCTTCTGGAATCTTTGTTAGGCGCGCGGATCTCAACTGATTTTGAATTCAAATCTTGGAATCTTTTGATTTACCCCTTTAATTATCACTAATTAAAGTGATTCAAGGGCTTTTTCTCTTTAAGTGGTGGTCCTGCAAAATTAGAGAGAAAAAAGGGTAAAAATCACATATTTATACATAAAATGCATGATATGAAGGCGATATAATATGCAAATATGTGTAACAATCACACCCCCATACCTAGCTTTTGCTCGTCCTCGAGCAAAATAAGAAAAGAAAAAGAAAGAAAAAGAAAAATCCTAACTAATTTATTACACCACTTTCGTAGGTGACACGATTGCACTGAGCACGTGCAACAAGCCGTTAAACCTCTAGGTTACCCTAGAGGAGGAGTGTTGTCTCCTGAGGGTTTTCAGCGGATTACACCCACAAAATCCATAAAGAAAGGAGACAAATGTTAGTGTTTTGAAAACGCATTTTGAACAAGAGACATGTTTTCGAACTATTTTTGCAAAAATATAAGTGATCTTAGGTCATAAGTCCACCTATAATCATTATTTCTTAAACTTAGTATCCATGCAAGGTCTTGTTTTCAATTAAGGTAAGAATTCAAAATTGGATTGAATATTTATCTTTCATAAAACCTAGATAATATGCACACCGTGCTCAGTGGAAATTTCTGGGATTTCAACTCTAACCATCAAGCCATTTATTTATTTATTTATTTTTCTTTTTCTTTTTTTTTTTCTTCCCTTAGTTTTATTAGGCTTTCTAATTCACCCATGTAGCGAGCCTATAACCGGTGACTCCCAAACCAGACGGTCTTAGGGCACCAGATGAGAAAACATCCCTCGGGCTTAAGGACTCGAGTGAAAAAGGCCACAAAACTAAAAGGGGATTATTCTTTTATCACCGTTAGGCGTGAATAATCATGCTTCTTGAGGCACAATTATCCAGCTTAATAAGTGAGATCACCGTTAGGCGTGAGTAACCATGCTTCTTGAGGCATAGTTATCCAGCTTAATAAGTGATCTTTTTTTTTTTTTTTATTTATATGGCATTTTTGGTCTTTGTCTACATCCCAAGAAATGTGTAAGTGTAAAGTGCATATTTATCTAAGGTAAAAATTCAAGATAAAAATATCTCACCAATTTTACTTACTTAGCCTATAATTTCAAACAAGATCTATTATTTTAACTAAGTTTAAGATGTCATAATTAAGGCTTTCTTAATTCCTAAGATGCATCTTAATTTTCTTAAAAATAGATCTAAACTTTGTCTCTTATTTCAAAAAGTTTTTATTTTTATTTATTTATATATTTTTTATTTTTTTTATTTTCTAAAAGAAAAGGTAAAATCTATAAAGAAAGTGGAAAATCTATAAGAAAGGTAAAAATCTAACAAATAAAGAAAATAAAAATTCTACAAAATCCTAAAAAAAAAAAAAAAAATGAAAATCCTAAAAAAAAATGAAAAATCCTATGTTAGCATCTACCCCCCCCATACCTATCTCATGCATTGTCCCTAATGCATGCAAGATAAAATGTGATGCATGAAATAGGTAAAGGATAAGAATCATCCCCTCCGTCTCTGTGGACCAGCAGAGGTGCTTGGTCCAGCAGACTGTGTTCTCCTCAATGTCGCCTCCATCTCAGCTAATCTAGAAGATTGCTCTTCTACTTTCTTCCTAAGCCGCACTTGTCCCCTAAATATCTTCTTCATGCCCTTCCAAATGGTGGACATGAAGGCTCTTGGTTCTGCTGGTGGGTCTTGTCTCCAGAATTGGGGCTCATCTACCTCCTCTAAACTCTCCTCCGACGAGGACGCCACAGGAATGTCCTCAGGTTGGGCACGAGGTGACCAGAGTGCATGTAAACAACCAGTGTATGAACTCGTGGGTCTCTCAGCTATAACATACACGCGGTCAAATGAGTCAAATACAGCATCCGGTATGAAATTTCTACAGAGACGTGTAATTAACACTGGATGAGAATATTTTGCACCTCGAGTGCGGGAGGAATTATCAAGTATGGCGTTGAAAATAGCCCTATTCAAACAGACTGTGTGTCTATTAGTCATTAAGTCATGAATGATTTGTAACACAGGCCTGTTGAAAGTTGTGGAATGATCGAGTCCAAAAATATTTCGTTGGAGCAAACGTCCAATGCAGTGTACATTTCGAAATGTGGACTGGGCTTTGAGCCCACGGTCCTGCTCAGTGCAGCGGACCCCCATGAGAGGCATGTAATCAACTAGTGGTAAAGGGTCAGTGTAATGGGGATGAATGGGTATATCAGTGGTCTCAGAAATCAGTGGAATGGTGACAAAGATGTCACCAAATGGCATATGAACCGTGAATTGGTGAGTGTTATGATTAACTGATGCATGGTCCAATGAGTTGTAGAATGTTGTGACCAAATTAGGGCAATAATAGGCATCATTATCAATGTTATCATACACTAGGGAGTACCAATTCCACGCATGAATACGATCTAAAAATATATGCCCAAATCCCCCTTCATCATTCAACAATAGAGAAAAATCCCTCTCCACAAATAAGCTAGGGGCCATGATTAATAGAAAAACTTTAGAGCAAAAAAGGGACCAAGAGATCAAACCACCCCCGGATAATCGTGGGGGGAAATCAAAAATAGGTGCACAGAGGGCACCAGAGTTGGCTGCAAGAAGAATGGTTCGAGGGCTGTCTCCAGAGAAATATTGCAGTAGATCTGAGCTTTTCCTGCGCGCCGGAGATGGCAGAATTGCGACGGCACGGCGGCAAGGCGCGGCGGATTCAAGAAATTTGGGAGCAGGATTTTGGGTGGAGGTCGTTTGTGGGAAGTAATATGTAGATCTGAGGAGAAATCGCGGTTTGATGGAGGAAGAGAAGTGAAAAAGTGTTTTCATAGGGGTAGGTAAAAAGGGACTTCCAAAAATATCCCTAGGTCAAAGGTAATATTACAACCCTTGGTCAAAGTAATTTGAATTTGAAAAGAATCCTAAGGAAAGAGAATTCTTAGGAATTGAAACTAAAATAAGCAAAAAATCCTAAAAAAAAATTGTATTTACAAAAAGTGTAAAAAAAATATTTACAAATGTGGACCCCAAAATGATATTCAGGAAAGTATGCAGGGAACTATACAGATGAAAAATGTCACAAATAAACTGGGTCACAAAGACCCAATTCGTGAACTTCGTGTGACATATCTTCCGTGGTAAAAAATGGCTTGAGACGTTGACCGTTAACAGTAAATTTGTTGCCATTAGTTGGGTCAAGAATCTCGACTGCACCATGAGAGAAGACAGTTTGAACAATAAATGGCCCTGACCACCTCGTCCTCAACTTGCCAGGGAAAAGGTGGAGTCTTGAATTGTATAACAAAACCTTCTGTCCAGGAACAAAGATTTTCCTGTGAATGGATCTATCGTGAAATAGCTTGGTTCTGTTCTTCGTGATCCGAGCGTTATCGTATACCTCGTTTCGTAACTCTTCAAGCTCGGATAGCTGCAGCTTCCTTAGAACACCGGCTTTATCCAAATCAAGATTCAGTTGCTTTAAAGCCCATAGTGCACGGTGTTCTAACTCAACGGGCAAGTGACATGGTTTCCCAAATATAACTCGGTACGGAGACATACCGAGGACAGTTTTGTAAGCGGTCCTGTATGCTCATAAGGCATCAGTCAGTTTGATGGACCAATCCTTACGATTCTGTCCTACAGTTTTCTCCAAGATGAGTTTTATCTGTCTGTTTGTTACCTCAACTTGCCCATTGGTTTGAGGATGATAAGCTGTGGACAATTTATGAGTAATGGAGTATTTTCGCATCAAAGCTTCAAAAGCCCTATTGCAGAAATGACTTCCATTGTCGCTCAGTATCGCACGGGGGGCTCCGAATCGTGAAATGATGTACTCTCTTAAAAACTTAACGACAATTTGGTTGTCATTTGTTCGTGTAGGAATCGCTTCAGCCCACTTAGAAACATAATCTACGGCTACCAAGATGTATTGGTTACCGTAGGACAGAGGAAAGGGTCCCATAAAATCGATGCCCCAGAGGTCGAAGATTTCGACTTCCAAGATGGGTGTGAGGGGCATCATGTTCTTTTGAGTAATCCAACCCGTCATTTGACATCTATCACACAGCTTGCAAAAAGTAAAGGCATCCTTAAAGAGAGTGGGCCAGTAGAATCCACTCTGGAGCACTTTTTCCGCAGTTTTCCGTGGACCAAAGTGTCCACCGCAAGCTAACTTGTGACAGAATGTCAAAACACTCTGATGTTCATCCTCTGGAAGGCATCTCCGTATAATTTGGTCAGGACAGTACTTAAATAAATACAGTTCATCCCAAAAGAAGAACCGCATTTGTCTCAGGAAACGATGTTTGTCTTGTCCTGACCAATGGGAAGGAATTTGCCTGGTAGCCAGGTAATTCACTATATCGGCATACCAGGGCTCTCCACGTATCTCGAGAATGTGCTCGTCAGGAAAGTCTTCATTAATCGGTATGTTCTCATGAGGTGCGTTCGGGATTCTTGACAAATGATCCGCAACCACGTTCTCAACGCCCTTTTTATCTTTTATCTCCAAGTCAAACTCTTGCAAAAGAAGGATCCATCGAATCAATCTTGCCTTAGCGTCCTTCTTTTGCATCAAGTACCTCAGGGCGGAGTGATCAGTAAAAATTATGGTCCTGAACCCTAGCAGATATTGTCGAAATTTCTCCAATGCAAAAACAACCGCTAAAAATTCCTTTTCAGTGGTCGTGTAATTGAGTTGGGCATCGTTTAGCGTTCTGCTAGCATAGTATATTACGTGCTGCCTATTTTCAATACGCTGTCCTAAAACAGCGCCTATCGCAAAGTCAGAGGCATCGCACATAATTTCGAATGGCTTGGTCCAGTCCGGTGCAGATATGATCGGCGCAGAGACAAGTTTATTCTTTAGCTCTTTCCACGACTTTCGACATTCTTCATCAAAGATATAGGGTACATCTTTTCCTAGGAGATTTGTCAAAGGTCTAGCAATATTGCTAAACCCTTGAATGAATCTCCTATAGAAACCAGCGTGCCCTAAAAAAGATCTAATGTCCTTTAAACATTGTGGTTCAGTGAGCTTTGTAATAACCTCCACCTTCGACTTGTCAACCTCGATTCCTATTCTGGATATTTTGTGTCCTAGTACAATTCCGTGCTTGACCATGAAATGACACTTTTCCCAATTAAGTGTCAAATTCTTTTCCGTGCATCGTTGCAAAACCAACTTCAGATGGTACAAGCACTGCTCAAATGAATCCCCATATATCGAAAAGTCATCCATAAAAATTTCTAAAAATTTCTCCACCATGTCCGAGAACAGGCTCAACATGCAACGTTGAAACGTTGCTGGAGCATTGCAAAGACCGAAGGGCATCCTTCGGTATGCAAATGTTCCAAACGGACAGGTGAAGGTTGTCTTATCTTGGTCCTCGGGAGCAATTGGGATCTGATTATATCCTGAATATCCATCCAGGAAACAGTAATACTCGTGCCCCGCCAATCTTTCCAGCATCTGATCAATAAACGGAAGTGGAAAGTGGTCTTTACGTGTGGCGGTGTTCAGTTTCCTATAATCAATACAAACTCGAATCTTCGTTGGAAGACGTGTTTGTATTAGTTCTTTATTCTCATTTTCCACCACCGTAAATCCAGCTTTCTTAGGCACAGCATGAACTGGACTAACCCATTGACTATCGGATATGGGATATATGATCCCATTGTCTAAGAGTTTCAGAATCTCCGATCTAACAGCTTCTTGCATAATTGGGTTAAGTCTCCGCTGTGGATCTCGTTTAGGCTTGGCATCTTCCGTTAAGTGAATCCTGTGTTGGACAATAGTAGGACTAATCCCCTTAATATCAGCCATGGTCCAACCAATGGCTTCTCTATTTTCCCTTAGCACAGTCAATAGGTCCTCTTCTTGTTGTTCCGTAAGATTGGATGCAATGATTACCGGAAAGGATTCTTTGTCATCCAAGTACTTGTACTTGAGATGACCAGGAAGAACCTTAAGCTCAGCAGACGGGACTGGATCTATAACAGGTTGCTCATGGTGCAAGGGAAGAATAGAAGTGGAATTAGTACTCCTTTCAGCATTTGATCCAACAATCTGATCAAGAGTTAGGTCGTCAGCTTCTAACTCGAATTCCTCTTCAGATTCATACTCCATCTCCTCCACATGTTCGCTGGTCAATCCTTCTATCAAGTTGACATCAAAAGAGTCATTCTCCACATCCCTTGGCTGCTTCCCCAGATGGAAGACATTCACCTCCTTCGTCATATCTCCGAACGTCAGCCGCATCGATCCATTTCGGCAGTTAATGATCGCATTCGCTGTGGCTAAGAAGGGACGTCCTAGAATGACAGGAGTTTGCGCTCTGTGATTATGTACGGGTTGTGTTTCTAAAACAACAAAGTCAACGGGGTAAATGAATTCCCCTACCCGTATTAAAACATCCGTAATTTCCCCCTTGGGAATCTTAACAGAGCGATCAGCCAGTTGAATAGTCATTTGGGTTGGACGAAGGTTGCCCAACCCTAACTGTTGGTACACAGAGAAGGGAAGAAGATTGATGCTAGCGCCCAAGTCTAGCAAAGCCCTATTTACTGTGGTCTGCCCTATGATACAAGAGATGGTAGGGCTCCCTGGATCCTTGTACTTCACAGGGATTGGACCATTAAGCAATTCACTCAGGTTGGAAGCCAAAAAGACTTTCTTAGGGACATTTGCCTTTCTTTTTTTAGTACACATCTCTTTCAGAAACTTGGCATATGATGGGACCTGCTGAATAGCATCTAAGAGAGGGACATTGATTTGTACCTGGTTAAATATCTCTCTTATCTTCTCCATATGAGCATTATTCTTATGATTTGTAAGCCTATTTGGAAATGGGGCAACAGGCTTATAAATTTGCTCATCAATTTTCCCTTTTCCTTTTGATTGGGACGTGGAAGGTTGTGAACTTGATGAAGGACTATCTTGCACAGGTTGAACTGGAACAGAAGGTGATGGTTTTGACAAAGATTTTGGAGATTGATTGGAGACCTTGTTGTCTACTTGTTTTCCAGACCTTAAGATTTGAATGGCTTGGCACTGGCTGGGTCCCAAGTCTTCAACTTCATGCAGAGGAAAATGAGCTTTGGGATTAGGCACAGGTTGGCTAGGCAGCATTCCTTTTTGCCTTTCAGTCAAGGAATTAGCCAACTGTCCTATTTGGATTTGTAACTTATTCATGTCCTGCTGCTGATTGTTCATCATTGCAGCTTGGGTCTTAGACAAGGTTTCAATCATTTTCTCCAATTCGGAAATTTTTCTATCTGACGGATTGGGTGGTGGATGCTGTTGTTGTTGATACTGGGGTTGAAAATTAGCTTGATATGGCACAAGATTTTGGAATGGTTGGAATCTGGGTGGACTCTGATATGAATTGAAATTTGGTGGGTTTTGGTGGTAAGTCGGTGGATGTGCCTGAGCAGGGTATTGTTGATGTGGAAATGGTTGTCTCGGCTGCTCATGACCAGACTGACTCCAAGAGAAGTTAGGATGGTTGCGCCACCCTGGATTGTAGGTCTTGGAATAAGGATTGTATGGAGGTCTGGTGTAAGTGGCATTTGTACTCTCCTGATAGCTCTGAGCATGGTATACTGGACACTCTTCCAATACATGATTCAAATCTTGACAGTAAGTACAACCCGGGTGAACCATGGGTGCCACAAGTGGTGGGCTGGTCACTCGTGATGGGTTGACTTGATTCACAGAATGTTCCCTTGACTCTAACAATTCAATCCTCTTCATTAACTGTGTAATCTTAGCTTCTGCAGCTATAGAGGATCCTATAGAATGTAAACCAGTTCTGGAAGTTGTTGGTGTGGGTTTCTCAGAGCAGGATTCCCACTGAATAGTTTTTTCCGCTAGAGCCTCAAAAAGGTCCCAGCCCTGGTCTTCATCCTTCTTAAGAAATTCTCCTTGACACATAGTTTCAAGGAGAGTCTTAGTCTGATAGTCCAGTCCATCATAGATAATCTGGCATTGGCGCCATTTCTCTATACCATGATGGGGACACAGGGCTACTAGGTCCTTAAAGCGCTCAAAGTACTTCCAGAACGGCTCATTGGGTTCTTGTTTGAATTGCATTATATTTTTCCTCATCAAAGCTGTCTTATGGATAGGATAAAACTTTTTGAGAAAGACCTTAACAAAATCGTCCCATGAAGAAATGGAGCTAACTGGGAGATTATAAAGCCACTTCTTAGCAATATCCTTCAATGCAAAAGGTATGAACCTAAGTCTGACAGCATCATCGGTAAGCTGGGAAATCCTCATCATAAGACATACTTCTTCAAACTCTCGGATGAAGAAGTAAGCATCCTCAGATTCAAGGCCATGAAAGTGTGGAAGAGTGTTTATGAACTGAGGTTTCAACTCAAAATTATGTCCATTTGTGTTCGGGAGGAGAATACAAGATGGCAGTGATGTGCGAATAGGATAGAACTTGTCCTGCAGCAACACGTTGGCAGTCATGATTGTGTCGAGTGGTGGTGTATGTGGCAGTGTAGATACTCTCACAAGCCTCGCAGAATTTGGTTCCCTATACCACTCTCGCATACAAATACACAATCAACGTGCACCTTTCAAACAAGCGGAAAAGAGAAAATAACAATCAAGAAAGAAAAATCAATCCAAGCTTTCTAGGTTTCCTGGACCTAGACGACTCCTAACGATAGATCGTCCACAGGAGGTTTGGTGTGGACTTTGACTATAAGCAAATCGGCCAGGGAAGGGTAAGGTTGTTGGGAGGTTTTCCGTCCGAAGACGTTCCTTAATTAAGTAACCAACAATCTTCGGGTTTTCGGCCCTCAACCCCTTTCCTAGACACCGATTTTACAAAAGTCACTTTCCAACACTTTTCCCCCTTAGGAAAATCTCCTAAGTGAGTCCGGATGTCCCTAGGGCCAACGTCTAGCAATTTTTAATTATAATCTTAGGATTGTGAATGCGTGGGGAGAATGGTTTGTGGGCTAAGGAAAGGGTGATAAAATCCCCACCTTATCTTTCTTATGGGATTTGCCCTTAGAATCAATTAGTGCAAGTGTACGATGTAAACAAACAAGGATCACCCAAAGCGTAATTAAACAAACAAAGTGTGATTCCTAGTCAATATGCAATGCTTTACGTACCTTGTCCCCCGCACTCTTCAACAGTAAATTTAAAGTAATTGAAAGACACGTGCCTAAAGATGCAAATGTCTAAACAATTTTTTTAACAATTACAACAAATTTTTTTACTGTTGATTAGCAGATATCAGGTGAAGAAAACAAGATTTAAAATATAGCAGCAGCTGTATTTCGCAGAGAAGCAAGCCCTGCAGAAAACTGGTTAGAAGTCAACTCTTTCTTGCCGCGCCCGCGCGGCAGAACGCGGCAAGTCAGAGGGATCCTGGTCTCTGCTTTCGAGAGCAGAGGCCCAGGTCCGCTTATATGTTACTGCAATGCAAGATTTTCTGTTTCTTCAACCTGTACCTGCAACAGAGAAGAATTATCGTTTAGTTTCTCACTTTTAAAAATACTGTTGCTCTCCCCGGCAACGGCGCCAAAAATTGATTGGTTGTAACAAGGTATGTGAAGTTAATTGCACAAGAATCAGGTATTAAAGAGATGGTTTATGGTTTAGAATTCACCTTTGATCTTGTTTACTTCGAATATGTGATTATTATACCTTGTTCCAATCTTTCGTTATAGCATATAGCTATACCGAGTCAAACCACAAGGAGAGCTCGCGTAGAAGCTTTACAATACTAGTGAGAAAAAGAAACGAGATCTCTTCTTTGTCAATTACACAATGGCAAGCAATGTACAAGAAGTGATGTATTGGTGGTGCATTGTGAAAAAGAAGTGAAGTGAATGAAGTGTGATGTAAAGAAAAGAAGAAAAGAATGCTAGAATAAAATGTGTAAAACTCTTTTGATAGGAAGATGCATGGCTAGCCTAACTACACCTCACTGCTAACATACTAACTCTTTGTTGATTTCAAGATTGTCTCAAATTGAATCATAGACAATTGAAGATAGCTTGCATGTTCAAGTGTGGTATTCCTTCTTGAAGACTAGTGTTCCTTTTAGTTAGTTAGCTTGAAGCCTCTTCTTGAATCTTAGGTTCTCTTACTAGATGTACATTGAGGAACTATAGGCTTGGTACTCAATTAGTGCAAAGGTTAGAAGAATCAAACTCTTTTGGACATTCAAAGCTTAACTACAAAGTTAGCTTGAAGTACATGAGTTGATCTTGCTACACAAGTGACACAACCATGGTAATCCATCCTTATGATCCAATCAAAGGCTCTTTATAAGAGACACACAATTCATATAGAGATCTAACAAGCAATCACCAAAGGATGCAACCATACTTCATTGGAATTCACAAGAAACATAGAATTATGCAAGTATTGAAGTATACAATCAACCAAGAGATAGTAGTAGCTAGGTGAGTCTTAGCTAGCCATGCAACTAGAACTTAGCCCTCCATTACACTAACAACAAAGCTATAATTCTCCATGGAAAGCAAAGATCTAAGCAATTAAACTAAAACTAGAATTAAATGCAAGAAATTAAAGCATAAGAAAAGAAAGCATACTCAAGTCTAGCAAAGAGAAGAAGAAAGCTCCATTGATGAATCTTTGCTTCAAGATTGTCACTTCTCTTGATTACAAACTCTCAAATTGAAATCTCTCTCTCAATTTGGCTAGAACTCAAGGAGGAAGGAGAAGAGAACTAAAAACCTAGAACAAAAATTACAACAATTCCCTAATTTTCTCTCTCTCTTCACTCCCTTCGCTCACGAACCCTGGCCACCTATTTATAGCAATCCATGAGAAGCCTCTAGATCCTTGGCCGTTGCCACAAAATCCGGGGCTCAACGGCCAAGATATTGCCGCGCCCAGGCGGCAAGGCGCGGCCGTTGAGAGTCTGTTAGCTAACAGATTTCTGTTACAGGGTTGTTACAAATTGGTTAGCCACGTGGTCTTCTGGAATCTTTGTTAGGCGCGCGGATCTCAACTGATTTTGAATTCAAATCTTGGAATCTTTTGATTTACCCCTTTAATTATCACTAATTAAAGTGATTCAAGGGCTTTTTCTCTTTAAGTGGTGGTCCTGCAAAATTAGAGAGAAAAAAGGGTAAAAATCACATATTTATACATAAAATGCATGATATGAAGGCGATATAATATGCAAATATGTGTAACAATCACATACCCGGGATCACGGCCTTAAACAAACCCCTGGCTGCTGAGACCAGGGCCCTCCGCTAAGAGGGGAACAATAATCAAGTAACGGGAGCTCATGGAGCTATACAATCGGTGGTAGCACTATCATCTCCTGCAGTAGGAGAACAATATAGATCCAGTACATCACCTGATAAGATCTAATCAACCGTCAAGTCTCCCCCATACCCAAGTTAGCTTTATGATCTGATATGTCAAGTATACAATGTAACAAGAACAAATACAGTACATGATACGGGTAACATGATAACAGGATCTGAGCTGTTGATAGCATAGAACAATATAACGGGAAACAGGAACAATATCACGGGAAACGGGAACAATAGATGTGGGATTTCACATATCGCATATCAACAGCTCTCATGTCCAGTAACAGGAACAACCATATCAGCAACAGAAAACAATCATATAAGAGGAATACAGGGATACCATGGAACAAGAATACATGTATGTAATATGCACGGTGATTCATATGACAAGAAGATAGAAACAACACACGCATGTACACTCGTGGTGAGCATATGTAGCAGGGCGGTGTGACCATCAGATAACTGTGTACCGAGCATCCATGTAATGATGATAATAATAATATGACATGTGGTGATTTGTGAATTGGTATCTCCGTGTACCAGTGAACATATATGTGTAGCACTAATCCGTGTAACATATCTGTGTATCACTAGTACATGTCATAACAGTGGTCAGTATATACGGGAATATCATGTCCAGTGAACTACAGTTGCCGAGTAATGATCATACTAGGGCAGGACATAACGATGTCTAGCATTCATGTCTAATGAGAGTATAAAGTCCTAGCGTATCGTGGATCAGGATACAGGTAACGTAACTGTGATACAATACATGACATCATAGTGTCCAAGCATATGGTGACATAGTGGGCCGGGTGTCAGTGGTACATGAACATGACATAATAGAGATCAGTCAGGCATGTTCTAAGTACAGTGTTTCTTATAGAGTTTTAATATTATTGTTTACCAATTAGGAAATATGACCAATAGGGACATATCGGTACTCATGTTTTATTTATAAAAGCAACTAAGTTCACTCTATAGGATAAAAAGATAATTTATAAAATAAAAACACTCACAAATTAGCCATAGGCAGGTAGCTCTCTTTCTCACGATCGCAACGGATCCAGAATCGTCCAAATCGGAGTCCGGATGCTCCCGATATCGTCCGAGTACTAAAAGTCAGCAAAATGGGTTAAATAGGTAATAAAAATATCTTAAGTGCAAATACTAAAAAGTACCAGGGGGTTTCTGTAAAATTACCTTTATTGGGTTTCGGATGCGGGTTCGGGCTGTTAACGGGTCGGGTTTGGATCCAATACCCAAACCCGTTTAACTTAAGTAAATGGGTGATGGGTTAACGGGTCTAACCCAAACCCAATAGGGTTGGGGAAAAATGGGTTCGGGTGGAGGGTTCGGGTTTCCACTCGAACCTGAAAAAGACAATATACTGCTGCCGCTGCGCTCTGTCGCGGCTAGGCCGGCCAGCGGGTGCTGGCCGGCGGCGAGGGAAGCCCGCCGGCGGTGCGGCCGTGATTCAGATAGAGGGAGGGCGAGGAGAGAGAGAGGAAAAGAGGGAGGAAGGAAGTGAAGAGAAAAGAAAAGAGAAGAAGAAGAAGAAGAAGAAAAAGAAGAAGAAAAGGGGAAGAAGGAAAGGAGGGACGGCGGTGGCGCGGCCGTCGGCGGTGCCTGCGGCGGCCTGACCGCTGGCAACAGGTCGGCCCCCTCCCCTTTTGGGTGTCTGCACAGAGAGAGGGAGAGAGTGTGGGGGGAAAGAGAGAGAAAAGAGAGAGAGAGAAGGGTTTAAGAGAGAGAGGTTTAGAGAGAGAATTGGGAAAGAGAGAGAGGGCATTTGTCTTTTAAGGAGAGAGAGGCGGTTGGGAATGGCGGTGGAGGAAGTTTGGAGAAGAAGAAAGAAGAAAGAAATTGAAAAAGAATTGTAAAAAAATTACTTTAAGATTATTTTAATAGGGTCCAAAATTGACTAGCTTCGAATGATGCCCAAAAATTTCAGAAAATAGAGAATATAATCCTGAGACGTAATATGAAAACGGTTTGCAGAAATTCAATCCGGTTTGCAAATTAAAAATCCTAGAGCGTCTCGCCGATACTGGGCGACACCGGTTTGGCTCGATTTTCGATAAATTCAGAAAAATCTCCAAAAATACCATAACGTAGAAAATATGATTTTAAGACACAAGGTGAAAGCGGATTCTCAAAATTCTACTCTGTTTGAGAATTAAAAATCGTAGGGCCGATTATCGGTAACGGTCGACGCCGACTACGGAGATTTTCCAAAATAATCCAGAAAAATTTCAGAAAATCCTGAAAAATCTAAAATATTGGCAAATGATATTTGAAACTGAAATCAGCTCAATCGGACTACCACGGAGGTCAAATCAACAATATACGCCGTATCGTATACTGATACTGTGATACGTACATCAGGGAGCAGCGAGTTACAGTTAAGCTTCAAAGAAGCTCCCCCTTAACTCATGCATTACAATAAACAAATAAATATGCAATGAAAGCTCATAAACATGTATGCAAATACATGGAGATAAACATGCATAAATAAGCATGAAACACGTCAATTTTTTCTCCTACTTGCAAAACAAAAATATATATGCATAAACATAAATACTTTGCATAAAGTAAGGAAAACATGCATATATATCAAATACTTCTCCCCCTTTTTGTCAATCATCAACAAAAAGGTTAAAGTAAAAAAAATGTTCTCCCTCTTTTTGTCAAAAGCAAAAATCAACAAAGGGGTGACATAAAACAAATCAATAAAGGATATATGCGATATACATTCATGAAGAAGAAGACGCTAAGTTAACTTCCCTACATATATGCATTACATGAAGGAGGGATAACAAGTCCTAATTCACATAACGCATAATATGCAATGCATAAGAGGAGATGTGAAGCTCTCCCTACACACGTGTATCGCATAAAGAAGAGTTGTCAAGCTCCTCAATATAAGATACACTTAACATGAATCTATATGTAGAAGAGATGTTAAGCTCCCTTTGCATATAGATAATACAAATCAAAACATTTTATGATACCAATTGAAAGAAAAAATATATCTTTCACTACATGATACCAAATGAAAGTAAACAAATAACATCTTGATACCAATTGTAAGGTATTTTTCTTTATAAGCATATGATACTAAATTAAAAATCAATATTAATTTTTCAATCTTTTTTATCATAAAGTATGGGAGTGGAATACAAAACCAATGGTAAACAAACTACCAATTGAAAGATGAAATACGAGTTTTCTCCCCCTTTATGAAATACCAAATAAAACAATGCATAAGCCTGTATTAGTATACCAATTGAAAACTAATCAATTGAAACATGATAGTCATTAAAAAAAATCAAGCTTATCATAATCAAAATTTGTGCTTAAAGATATATATAGTAAGCACAAATAAAACATATATATGTATGAAAATTAGATACCAATCGAAATTGATACTATTTTAAGTCTAAGCATGCATACATAAAAATATATGAGTATACAAGAAATGTCAATGTTGATACCAATTGAAAAGATCCAATGATATTAATTGAAACAACAATAATATCAAGTGTATAACTCATAATCCTTTCCACCCATTTCATGCTCATGTTTAAAAGATTTTCAATATTAACATATAAGGTATGGTTGCCCAACCAACCGCCCGTGGAAGATAGGGGTTTTTAAAAATAGGTTTGAAAAATATAGTATGTTTGAAAACTCTACCATAACGAAGAATACCACAACTAGTTAAATGAAAAATCTTGAAAACTAGTACGAAATCCTTCAAGTAAGGAATAAAACAAAAATATATTTCATGAAAAACATGTAAATCACATGGTCACTAAACACTCAAAGTCCATAAAGGCCATACATACTCATGAAAACATAATCATGAGAAAACAAGAAGGGTGAGTGCTCTGATAAAATGTGAAGAACATAATCATGAAAGGTAGGCAATAAGCTCAATATTCCTTAAAACATGAAAATCATCAAAACGATTTAATCTTCAAGGCATATATATGTCTTATACAAACTAAAGTATACATACATATCCAAATATAAACAAGTCCATAAATGTATATGCATGAAGGCACGTGGCTCAAAAGATGTATATGCATAATCAATAGTTTGGACAAGATGGACATATACATGAAGTTAAACCTATAAACATGAAAACATAGATAAAATAGGAATACAAGTCAAATGTATGAATCATCAAAACTAGACTATACTAGCACATCTAATGGGTACAAATAAGCGTTCAAGCACAAACATATAAAAATTTATTTGTGGCCCACTTATATGTACAAGTATAAATCCTAATTTTAATGAAAACTAACATCCAAACGAGTAATCAAAACATGAAGCATAAAACGATACATAAATCAACATGATAAACATAAATACGATCATTATGTAAATCCACATGCTATTAGAACTATGATATACATAATAGCTAAACAATGGTGAGAACACAACATATGGGTCCATATAAACATGGGTGATCTCATATGCTATATATGCAAGTCAATGATCTAATAATCATGACATTATCATAATAATCTACAAGCATCAAAACAACAATCACAAAAATCCATATGATCATTATGTATATGCATATGCATTAGATCTAGGATATACATATTAGTTTAAAACAAAGTGAGAACACAAAGATATAAGTCCATATTAAACATGGGTGTCTCAAATAACTAAACATATATATCACTAATCTAATAAACATGGCATAAGCATAAGGAATAACAAAACAAGACATGCTATAAATCAAGGACATGAAAAGCATGCAAATATAAACGGGAGTTAGAGATCGATACCAAAACTGATTAAGGCACCTCTCTATGTCTCCAAAACACGGTGGTCCTTCCACCAAACTTTTCTTGAAAGGGATGCATCCAAATAGTCCTCTTTTAAGCTCGGAACGCATCCACCTCAAGGCACCATAACTCTTACGTCATGCGAGAGCCCACACCTACATCAAATACAATAGGGGTAGTCTTTGGTACCCATACTCTTTTGGGTCCATGGGGTTTAGTTCCTTTCCTAACCCAAACAAATTTATTTGCTAAATTAGAATCATTTATACGATCATAATAAAATTTAGCAAGGTGGCCCTTACGTCCACAATGTGTATAAGTGTACACATGAACATACATGTGATGGGTGTGTACGTGAGGAGCATCTGTATGCCTGGAGGGTGTGCATGCAAAGATGGAACTTGTTTCTTTTGAAACAAAGATTTCAAACGTGTATGGCTCGTAACACAATGGCACAAAGTGGAGCCCAAACAATACATGTTCTTCTTTAGCAACTTTATATCTTTTTCAATTAGAGAACAGTGGAGCATGCAATAGGTGAACTAGGTGAAACTATCCTAGCATGGCAAACATGTGAATCCATATTATTTTTCAAAGAAATATTTTTCTTTAAATAATCTTTTAAGTCTTGTGAAATCAAATTTATTTTATTTTTCAAAGAATTATTCTCTTTTAAAACAAAATCAACTTTAGAAGACAAGTTTTCATTTTTCTTCAAAATTATTTCACAATCATTTTTATTTTTCAAAACTTCATTTTCTTTTAGGGCAAGTTCAAGCTTAGATTTCAATGAATCCCTCTCATTAGAAATCTCCACTTTCTCTTACAAAATCAAGTCTAGTTTCGAAAGCAAATCTTTATTTTCATTGTTAAGTCCTAGACTTTTCTTTTCAAAAGATTATATTTTTCCAATAATTTTCACACACAATAGATAGTTCTTCATTTAAAGTGTTAGGATCAACATACTCATTACTAGAAGAACTAGCATTATCACAATCTAATTGAGATTCCGAATATACCTCAAGGGAGTTATTCCATTGGACCATGAAGCATTGTGACTCGGATTCTCCACTAGATTCATCCTCTATGATGTTGGGCGTTTGTAGCTCAGAGGAAGTCAACTTGTTTCACACTGAAAAGGCGGAATCATAGTTAGAAACAAGCATAAGATAATCTTTATTAAGCGTGCATCTAATAATCTCAAGGGCAAGTGCATTGGCCTCTATATGCTTGCTATCATTAGAGTAGGATTTCTTGGTAATAGCAAGGTAAACATGCAAGCCTAGGTTTTTAGGTACAAGGAAATCCTAAATTTTCACATGTCAATGTTGGAAACATTAAACATGGGAGGTGACAAGCAATCCATGAGTGTGTGCAAACAATATACGTGCAAATGCAAATGATAGATTAGCTAACCAAGATCACACTCCTAGGTGGTTAAATCAAATATCAGGAGCGTAGGCTCTGATACCAATTGAAAGTACACCTAGAGATGGGTGAATAGGTGTACCGCTAATCTAATGAACTAAATGCAGAAATTAAAACTAATTGCTATAACACTTAGTGCAACTAACGAGTGTAGCCGAATTCCCCGTGAAGGGCTCTGGACTAACTCCTCTTGATTCCTCTGAATAAGAATTGAGGCGCTATATGAAGCTCTCGTGGTTAAGCACAAGTGAGGCACACAAACACACAAGCATGTATATGATAAGCAATATGAATCAATGCACAACACAAATAAATAGAGAGAGGGTTTAGAGTCAATGGATCAAACGCAAACAACAAGATATGTTTCGAGG
The DNA here is from genome assembly GCA_038442645.1 of Agave tequilana. Classification (NCBI taxonomy): domain Eukaryota; kingdom Viridiplantae; phylum Streptophyta; class Magnoliopsida; order Asparagales; family Asparagaceae; genus Agave; species Agave tequilana. Next base: position 33,707 of record JAVJIF010019004.1, read on the forward strand.
TTCGAGCACCGAACTCTACGTTCTCGCCTTTACCGAGAAGGATTTCCAATCCATTAGGAGTACCGAACTCCTCTCTCAACCAATACAACCTCCACCGAGGTAATACAAAGGGTCTACCGAAGACAGGAGTACCGAACTCCACCAATCCAACCAATACAACCTCCACCGAGGCAACACAAACACCACCTCACACAAAAAGGGTAGACCCTTAGCCAAACAACTAATCACCTCAACACTTGAGGGATACAAATCCAACTCCACCTCACACAAGAGGGAGTAAATCACAACCTCAACCTCTACCAAAGAGGGAGCTAATCACAACTCAAATCAACCTCTACCAAAGAGGGATACAACAAGTAAAGAGTTTACAACTTGGTGGTATATCTCAATCACAAACCAATTTCCTTTTTCCACAAAACAAGTGATCCTCTAGAGAGGATAGAATGATAGCTCAAGTGTGAAAAATCAAGTGTTTCGAAATCAAAAACTCAAAGAAAACTATTGGGAAAATAGTTAAGATAAGAATAAAATTAAGATCAAAAACCAATCCCAAAGCTTTTCCTTTTCTTGAATTTTCCAAACCCTTTGAAATAAATAAAGATGAACTCTTTAAGCACCAAAAACTTTTTGAAAACTTGCTGGAATAAACACTAGAGAGTAGGAATTTTTTGCTCTAAAAATCTTAGGGAAAAACTCAAAATAATGGGGTATATAAAGCCCCAATCCAAAACTAGCCGTTAGGCTAAAAAGTCAGCCATGGCGGCTGGCGGTCGACCGGCCCGGTCGACCGCCAACGGTCAAAAATTTGACCGTTAGAGCATCGGTCGACCGCCCAAATCCAGAGAGCAACTTTGTTCTCTGGACGGTCGACCGCCCGGTCGACCGTGCCTTGCTTACGGTCGACCGTCCGGTTGACCGCCCCCACCCGAGAGTGGGGAACTTGCAGTCGGTCGACCGTGCGGTCGACCGGCTCAAGTACCAGGTCAACGTGCACAAGTTTGTGCACGTTGGTCGACCGATCTAGTCGACCGACTCTGGGTCCGGTAGACCTCCCGGTCGACCGCCAGAGCCTGGCAGAAGGCATTCTGGGTCAGAAAAACTTGATTTAAAATATCTTTAAAAATCTCATAAAACTTTTAAAATTTCACAAAAATAGTTTTATCATAATACATTGAAATATAAACTTGTGTGAAAAATTCTAACACAAATTTCAAACTTTTTGATCCATTTTTGTGACTTATAAATTTTGCCGAAAAACAAAAACCGCATTTTCCAAAACTTTGTTTTTTTTTCAAATGGAAATCCGATTTTTCAAAAAACTCATCTAAATACAAAAACATGATACTTAAACACTTTTAGGCATGTTGCATATGGACATAAGTCCAATATACATGAAACATTTATATATCCATGTTTTTGACTTTAATTCCAAAAATATGTTTTGTTAAAAATACCAAAACACCAAAACTCATGAATATGCATATCAAAATAAGTTTGTCTAGGAAATTTAGCATGCATGTATATAGAACACATCTAATATACATTTAAACCATTTAAACTTGTATTGATACTATCTATTCATGAAAACCAATATCGGTTAAACAAAAAACCGAAAAACCGAATCCAAAACATGAAACGTATGTGTGTTGTGAACTTGAGCATATCACACTGTCTAGTCTTTACAAATGGATCTAAAACAAACTATAAACTAGGTACCGAGGTCTTCTTGATGAACTCCGTCTTCAAGTTGACTCGATCCAAACCGTGATCCACCGAGTTTGACTCCAACGAGTGCTATATATGATCTTGATGCTCGGGCTCTGAAATCACCAAGTGAAAGGCTTCAAAACTCCTTTGTTGAAGCTAATCACCAACTAATATCTTGATTAAAGATCTAAAACTAAACATCACAGGATTATTAGTAAACATAACTACATGAGTTAATCATCATCAAAACTAGAGTGGAAGGCCTCTGGGCCACCACTAACCATTCTGTTTCATGTTGTATTGGGATCATTTTGAGCTTTCCAATCTGCTTCATGTACTACTCGATCTACATAAACTTCTTAGCTGCCTTCTTTTAGTCGACACCATTTAATTTTAGGATCTAACTCTATGTTTGCTTCCTACAACATATAAAAGTTATAGTTTAAAAGATTTGAGGACACAAAAGCACTCTAAGATTTCTTTCTTTACCTTTTTATTTTTAATAAATATAAGTGGATAATTCAAATCTATCACTTTTAGGAGAGAAAATTTTCGGTTGCTTAGTTTGAAATTCGTGACCATTAGATCACGCAAATCACGGGCTATACTGTCACAAGCAAAGCAGGAGAGTTATATCTTGTCCAAGTTCAGCCTCTTTTATAGTCAAACACTTTAATTATATAACTAATATAGGAAAAACATTGAACCCAGCTGTTTAGGACTTCGAAGTTTATTAGAGTTTACTGCATCCCCAAATGGATAAGGTTTTGAGACCATATTTATTTGTTTAATAAATTGATTATGTAGATATAAAAGAGAAACTTCATGCTGTGGGAATGAATGTTTCCTCCAAAATTTGTAAAAAATATCAAAAGTACACTAGTGGGCTCATTTATTCAATTCAAAAACATGTGTTTCTACACAAAGTGTTCTCCCTTGATGAAGCTCATAACATTGTTTTGGAGGCGAAGAGATGGTGATTAAGCCCCACCTTCCATGAGATCTTATGAGTCGAACGAGATAACGGAGCAACATCAACAACCACTAATTGAAGAGCCATCAACCAAGAGAGATCCATCATCGACTGACATGCTTGCAACCAATAATTAGATGAGTGATCAAGGTATTCAAACTGATGTTACTTTTATTCAGAAACCTCAAGAGGCTGTTAGCAAAGCAAAATTCTTAAATGACAACTTAGTTATGAAGCTTATTTCACCTATTCTTAATCCAAAAGAAAAGAAGCCAAAGTCATATCCATATGCGACCGAGGTGAGTTCCTGGTGGAATCAAAAGTGACAAAGTAAAGATTTGATTTGGTGGTCAAAGAAGTGAAAGTATTTCTAGAGGGGCTGAATAGGTGTAGTGTTAATATATATGACAAATAATGCAGAATTAAAACTTTTACACAAACACACAATGTATAACCAAGAGTGAGTTCGAATTCTCTGTGAAGGGCTCTGGAACTTCTCCTCACGATTCCTCTAAATTATGAGTTGAGAGGCTTCAATAGTTCTCTTGGTTGAATACAAGTGTGGGCACATAAATAATATCTGGCATATGTGGATATAGGCAATAATAACAATGCAAGATATAAAGAGAGAAAGTTGAGAGAGAAAGATTCAAACGCAAACACAATGATATGTTTCGAGTTTCAAACCACTGCTCTACGTCCCTGCCTTCACACAAAAGGACTTCCACTATATCCATCAAAGACCTTCCACAAAGGGACATCCATCGAGAAATTACAACTTACAACCGGGAATACACAACTCCAACTCTCTCACACCTCTACACAAGAGAGAAGCACAAAGCCAAGCACAAAGAAAAGAGAAAATACAACTTAGTGATCATAAAAATCACAAACAACACTTGGTGATCTCAAAAGACCACAAACAAAAATCTCTCACAAAACAAGATCCTAGAGGATAGATTTGCAATGAATAGCTCAAGTATGTGAGTGCACAAAGTATTTGGAAAAGAAAAACACTTAAGAAAACTCTAGAAAAAATATAGAAATTTAGAACAAGAAAGTAGAATCTCAAAACTTGTTTTCTTTGATTTTCTAAAAATTTGAAATAAAATAAAGATAGAGATTTGAAGCACAAAAAACTATTCAAAAACTTGTTACTAAAACTCTGTAGAAGATGAAAAAATAGCTCTTGAAAATCTTGTTGAAAACTGGCCCCAAGAACCCATATTTATAGGGGTTCAGAAAACTAGCCGTTGGAGGCTAAACCTGGGCCAGAATGGGCTGTCGTCGACTGACCGATCGACTGGCCAACGGTCATAAATATGACTATTGGGGTTTCTAGTCGACCGCCCCCAAGGCACAGAGAAACTTTTCTTTGTCAGTCGGCCAAACGGTTGACCGGCAAAAGCTGAGAGATGGGTTGATACAGTCAGTCGACTGATCGGTCAACCTCGCCTTACTATGGTCGACCGGTCGGTCGACCGAGCTAGGGCTATGGGCTCGTGCACGTTTCTTCTGCACGTCGGTAGGCCGCTCGGTCGACTGAGCCATGATTCGGTCGGCCGGTTGGTCGGTCGAACGACAGCAGCCAAAAAAACAAGATTATAAGGGATAAAAACTTGAACATTAAACACCCTTAAAAAAATTAAATCCCATAAATTTCACAAAAATTAGTTCATATAAATAAATTAGAGTACAAATATGTGTGATAAAAAATCAACACATATTACTAACATGTGAACTATTTTTGTGGTAAAGAAATTAAGGCATAAATAAAATCGTATTTTCCAAAATCCAAACTTTGAAATGGAAATCCATTTTTCTAAAAACTTGTATAAGTACAAAAATAAGATATTGAAATACATTTGAAGAATAGTGTGTATGGATAGAATCCAATACACATGATAAATGATATATACGTGTTTTTGACAATAAATACCAAATTAAGTTTTGATAAAAACAATATTAAACACATGACTAGATACATCAAAATAAGTTTTTCTAAACATATATGAATCATCAATGTATATGGATGAAATTCAATATACATATAAACCGTGTAAACTTTTTTTGATGAAATCTAATCATGAAAACAAAGGATGTATACTTAAAATATCGAAACTAGAAAACGTATACGTGATAAATAAAGAACACAAAAATTTGAAACTTGTTTCTATGAGTTTTGTGTAAATCAAGTAAATATAAACTATTAAAACGAAACAGTTAAATCAAAAACCAAACTATAAACTTTTGTGTATATATACTTGAGCAATTCAAAACTATTCTATCCTTACCGATGATCTAAACTAAACAAACCTAGATACAACTCTTCTTTTCGATCTTCTTCTCCAAGACGACTTGATCAAAACACGATCCATAGATCTTAACTTTATCTTGAGTACTTGATGCGATCTTTAGGCATAAGCTCTTGAATCAACTTGTGATAGCTTCGAAACTTGACTTCACATCTTTGTTGAAGCTAAACAACAACTATGGTCTTGACCTATATCTGAAACTTAGTAAACACAAGATCATTAGTAACATAACTTCATAAGTTAGCATCATCAAAATTAGGGTGAAAGGCCTTCGTGCCAACAATCTCTCTCTTTTTGATGATGATAAAACTTATGAGGTTATATATGCGTGGATTAAAGATAAGCTTCATAGAAGCTCCCCTTAACTCATGCATAGCAATAAAACATATAGATATTCAATAAAAGCGCATGATACCAATCATAATAATCATATAGATATGCAATTTAGCTCTAAGTACCAAATGTATGCAAAATAAGCTCTTGATACCAATTACAATGAGTGTGCAATGTAAGCTCTTGATACCAATGCTCTTGATATCAATAAAAAAAATATGTAATACCAAAAATCAACATGATATCAAATGAATATAAATGAATATGCAATATGAGTTCCTTGATACCAATAAACCAATATAAGTTCTTGATACAAATAAACAAACCAATAGAAAGGATATGCATAAAAACTAGATATCAAAACAAAATATGTGCATAAAACTAAAACATGCATATATAAACTAATCTTTCTCAAATCATTCTCCTCCTTTTTGTCACTCATCAACAAAGGGTGAAGAAAATCAAGATGAATGTATATGCGATTTACATCCATGAAGAGGAGAGACTATAAGGAACTCTCCCTGAATGCATGCATTATATGAAGAAAGAGATGACTAAATCATAATTCATATAAGCAAAATATACAATGTATAGATGGAGATGTTAAGCTCCCCCTACACACTTGTACCATATAAAGAAAAAATGTTAAGCTCTTCTCTATATACTATACTCATCATAAATCTATATATAGAGGAGATGTTAAGCTCTCCTTGCATATAAACAATACATGTCAAAATCAATTTTTGAAAATCAATTAAAGTAAATTTTGATACCAATAGAAATAAAATCATTTTCTAAAATAAAATATTTTTCTCAAAAAGAATAGGAGTAAGATACCGATTGAAAATATATGAAATACCAATTGAATGTAAAATTACGAATTTTCTCCCCTTTTTGAAATACTAACAAAATCAATGCATGAGCTTGTAAAAGATACCAATTAACATTAAGAACTAAATCAAGCTTAACATAAAACAATTTGTGCTATAAAACATATATGCATAAACATTTTTAATCTAGCACAAGAAATCATATATATGTATGTATAATTAGAGCAATTAAAATATGATGCATACATATATAAAATAAACATGAGATACAAGAATCAATTTTCATGATAGTTTAGTATATAACTCATAACATCCACCCTATCATGCACATATTTAAAAGAATATTCAATAAGAGCATACAGAGTATGGTCGCCCAACCAATCGCTCTTTTAAGGCAGAAGTTTTTAAAAATAATATTTTAAAATTAATATATTATAGGTTGAAAACTTTACCAATTGAAAAATAAGAAACTAGTTTTAAGGTAAGTTTGAAAACTAGTGCGAAATCTTTCAAGTAAGGAACAAAACATATGTATATTCCATGATATATGAAAATTATACGAGAATTGACACTCAAAAATCTATAAGCACATATAGGCTCATGAATCAAAAATCATGAGTAAATAAAAGATATATCGAGTATATAAGAATCATGTAAGAAACATATGCATGAATATAAATTAATGAAGTTCAATCTCATCAAAACACATGAAAATTCTTTTTCATGAACATGAAACCATAGAATAAAATTAATCCAATTTCATCAAAACTATTCAAGAAACATAAACTTCAAGGTATATGTATGTTTTGTCAAAACTAAAACATACATATTTATCCTAAATATGAATTGAGTTCACAATAGAGTACATGACATATAAAGCAAGTGACTCAAGGATAAAACATGTATATCATATAGTTTTAAATAAAATTTACATATACATGAAGTTAAATATATTTTTATGAAAACATGAATAAGGGTGATATAAAACAATATAGGAATACAAGTATAAATGTAAGAATTATCAAAACTAGGTTATACAAATACATGTAATGAATACACATGAGTAATAAAGCACCTAAACATAAGAATCAAGTGTAGCTCACTAATTGTATTGGTATAAACACAAGTTTTAATAAAAGTTACATCTAAACCAAGTAATCAAAATATGAAGCATAAAAACACCAAAATATGATTGTAAAATTATTAGAGTAAATATACACAATAGTTAAACAATAGTGAGAACAAAAATATGAATCCATATAAACATGAGTGTATCTCAAATACTAAATATGTATATCATAAGACTAATAATTATTACATTTAATCCTAGTGAGTATGAAACCATGACATGCTAAAAATCATCAATCTGTGAAAGCATGTGAACATAAACATATCAAGGAGAATAGATATAATTACTAAAATCAATTGAATTAGTCTCTAAGTCTCCAAAAATATGGTGATCCTCTCACCAAAATTTCCTTGATAGTAATGCATCCAAGGTTGTGTCCATTGAGCTCAAACGTATCCACCACCAAGGCACCAAAACTCTCACGTCTTGTGAAAGTCCATACCTATATCAAATAAATAGAAATAGAATTGGTATCCAAACTTTCTTGGGTCCATAGGGTTAGCATCTTTCCTAACCCAAACATTCTTACTTGCAAAATTCAATGTATTTAATCTATCATAATAAAATTTTGCAAAGTGGGCCATACGACCACAATGTGTACAAGTGTACACAATAGCATACTTGAATCATGTGTGTGAGTATGATGAGCATGTATATGCCGTAAATGGTGTGCATGCATATATGGAGCTTGTTTCTTGCGAAACATAGATTCCAATCTCTTGTGGTTCATGGCACATTGGCTCAAAGTGGAGCCCAAACAATCTACATTCTTCTTCAATATACAAATATCATTATCAATGAAAGAAAATATGGAGCAAGCAATAGCAACAAAATTCTTATCACAAGATGATGCAATAGCAGCATGACAAGAATGAGAAGCAAAAGTAATTTTCAAAGAATCTTTTTCTAAAAAAATACATTCCAATTCTTTAGAACTTAAAACAATTTTGTTTTTCAAGGATCATTTTCTTTTAAAACAAAAGCAAGTTTTGAAGACAAAATCTTATTTTTCTTCAAAATATCATCCAAATCATTTTTGTTTTTCAAAAATTTATTTTCATTTAAAACAAAGTCAAGTTGAGTTTTCAATGAATCCCTTTCATTTGAAACCTCAAGCTTCTCTTGCAAAACCAAATTGAGTTTTGAAAACAACATCCCATTTTCTTTCTTTAAGTTACAATTCTTACTTTTCAAAACCTTTTATTTTGAAAGTAAGTTTACACAAAATTCGGAAAGCTCTTCATTTAAAGCACATGCATCCATATTATCATCATGATTATTGAAAGAGCTAGCACAATCATCTAAATGAATGTCCGAAGTTACCTCAAGGTGTTGACACTTAAAAAAGACAAGATTCTTATTGGTCCGAACAATGTCCAAACTTGTTGACATTTACAAAAGACAAGTGACAGACGAGCTGAAGATCAGTTTTCACCCATCTCCGAGGGACAGGGAAGCAATTTGGACTCCACTGATCCAGCAAGCAGACAGTGAATCCGGATTGTTTCTAAACAGACCTCAGCAGGTCTAAGATGTTAGCACTTAGCATCGCATGAGCCCAAAGGGATAGCCTCGCTTGAGAGGCTAATATCACTCAACTTCGCCTCGAAGCCATCCAAAGCCTCGCCAGAAAGCTAACTCGCAACTTCGCCACAGAGGACTTCTAGCTCCGCCGAAGGGTTTCTTTCGGACTTCGCCAGAAACCGTCTCCAGCTCCGCTGCGAGCTCAATGCGGGCAGCTCCGCCATTGGTCTGCTATGGTCAACCTTTGACCAATCAAATCTCCGGATGAGATCAGATCCAATCAGATCAAATCCAATTAAGATCAAATCAGAAATCAAATTTGGCAGTTGATTGCCACAATCTCTTGACTCTCCTAAAAACGAGTAAGAAGATCAGGGGAAATCCTCCAACGATATGGAAAGGATCAAGAAGATCAACCGACCTGCCAATTCTAGCTTCGCAGAAGCTGATCTTAGCCTCGCAGCAAGGCTACTTTCCAGATTTAAACAGATTCGATTCAATCTGTTTCCATATCTTCAAGGGACGGTTATACCCTTTTCTCTCCTTATAAATAGCCCACCAGGGGCATAAGGAGGACGGACGGACGGAGAGACGCGATACGCAAGAGAGAAGACTCCACAAGCAGAGGCTTTTTCACGACGCACCGTGCGTTCTCGAATTCAGAGATCTTTTAGAGGATTGCTTTCTCTATCCAGGGTGTTCATACCCTAACATCGTCCTTCTTCTCAAGGAATCTCTGGAACCAGGCGAGAAGGAATTCCTAATTGAAGGCGATTTTGAGAAGCAGTAAGAGGGTTCTACCAACCTTCTATTCTCTGATTCCCGGAACCAGGCGAGAAGGGAATCTCATCGCTCGCATCGTCAAAGGGACAAAGTGGTCGCGCGCTGACCAGACTCCTCAGAATCTCTGAGGAGATCTACTTGTAATCTTTTTAAGAATACTTGTAATTTAGCTCCTCAAACCCTTTTTTTGTAAGTTTTCCCCTTTGCAAATCAATGGAAAAAAGATGGCGACTCCGCTGGGGAATGTATTCTCCACTGCTGAGAATCAAGTGTCGCAATGCGACGAACAGACCCTCGGGTCTAATTCTGAATTCAGAAAAGCCGGTGCAGCCAGAGCTTCTCTGGCTAAATCTTCAAGGAAAGTCTCTACGGAGACAGAAAAGGTTCTCTGCGAACCTACTGCGGTTATTTGGTGCAACAAGGAAGCACGTCCGCAGTCTGATTCCTTTACTTGTGAGAACTTGGTGGTTCAGTTCGATCAAGGAAGATTTGAAGAAGTCCTCTCTGGGGGTGGCCCAATGCTTCGAGCACGGAAGCATAGGAAAGTTTCCACGACCAAGGTTCCAAAGCAAAAACCGGAAGCAGAATTCTGCCAACACCCCTCAGCCTCGCGTGTGGCTAATCAGGTTCCTTGCGAACCTAAGTCTCCTCTGTCAAACCTAAGTCTCCTCTGTCAAGGCGGGTATGGAAGCCTAAACAGAAGTCTCCAACCGAAGCTTCAGGCGTAGCTACGCCTAAACCGCGCCTCTCTCGCGAAGAAAAAGGCAAGATGCTTGTCTGCTCCAATCATAAAGTCAAGACGACATTCATACCGTCGCCCAATTCAAGAGCAGCAATGCCTTGTGCCAGCACCGTTCTTATGAGCGAAGCTATTGTACCACAGCATACTCACTGCGTCCATGGCCGCGAGGCTAGGGCCAGAGTGTTATCTAAGGCAAATCCCCTTTGCAGCGGCATAGTGGGTAAAGCACCACAGCGTGCTCCGCTCTCCAGTTCGTCAAACATTAAGCTCGCACCTGTTGGCGAAGGTAGAACTGAAGTACTATTCAGTACTAATCTCTTCCGCAGGGATAACAGGAACGGAACATCATCCTATGTACGCTCTAGAAAGGCCTCTCCACAGGACAATGTAGGCTCCCATGGGCCTGACCTGCGGGAATTCTTGATGAACAAGCGGAAGTCGATGTCTTTCCGAACTACTTCCCCCTATTGTCAACAAAGGAGATGCCAGCTGGTGACAATCCATTCAGCTCGCTGCCGGTCACGACGAATCCTCGCCACTCCTCCATGCCGGCAATCAGTCTTTGATCGGCTGTCTGTACATCTCCCTATGAAGCATCGCAGAAGGAGCACCTCACGAGATCCAGCCTCCGCATCTGTCAACATGACTGGGAGAGGACGAGAGTTACGCGGAGGAAGTCAAACATCTGACGACACCTGCAGCTTCCAGATCCAGACTACAGCCTAGGCTTAGGCGAAGTCTTGGTGCATAAAGAAGGTGTCTTCCGAAACACCAGATCTAGGGTGGCGATACCCTACAGTTACGAGCAGCCTTCTTCCTCGACGGCCCTAGCCTCGTCACAGCCCAGGAGATCACTCCAATCATCGGATGAAGAAGATGAAGATAGTGGGTACGCCTCTTCAGCGACAGTTAACTCGGTGCGAACAGACAGAGTATCAGTCAATATGGCTGATAACGTCAACGACGACCTTCGTCGGCGCCTGGAAGCTCAGGAACAAACTTCCAAAACCCAGCAAGAAGCCATGGATAATATTCAACAGATGCTTGCTCGACTCCTCAGCAATCGGAATGACAACGATGCCGGGAGCAATCACGATGAGGAGGAACACTTCAGCAATGAGCAGCCAAAGCCGGAGAAATCCAAGGAGGGTTCTTCCTTAGACGTCGAAGTCCTTAAGGGCCTCCAAACTCAAATCGCATCCCTAACTTAGAGGGATGAATTAAAGAAGGCAGGGGCAGTCCGTCCTTATCCGCTGGAGTGGGATTCGGTGCCATATCCACCGAAGTTTAAACCACCAACGTTGCATACCTATGATGGAAAATGCTCGCCAAATCAGCACATTTACTATTTCCGGTCTCAGACTGGTAATGTTATAAGCAACGACGCCATCATGGCTAGGCTATTCATTGGCACCTTAAAGGGGGTGGCATTTGACTGGTTCCGAAGTCTTCCCCCGGGCTCTATCAACTCCTGGATCGACCTGGAAACTCGGTTCCTCTCTCGTTTCTATGAGGACGATACCGAAGTGACCATGGACAAACTCCTCTCCACTGTGCAGAGAAGGGCGAGTCTGTCCGTGACTACATTGAACGGTTCAGAAATTTATCCTTGATGTGCGCAGCAGGGATGCCACTACCCATGCTCTTACAGACATGTAGGCACAACTTCCTGGACCAAGTAGAAGTTCGTATGGGGGCTGTCAAGGCCCACACTTGGAAAGAACTGGTCGAACAAGCTGAGATAGCCGAAAAGTCCGCTAAAAAGTTCGAACCATCCACCCCTAGAGGCAAATGGGGTATGAACAACAAAGGGCGTAGCGACCTACCGCAATCTTCTCATGCTAAGGGCAAAGAGACTGTGTCTGTGGAGTTATCCGGAGATGTGCAGTCAAAGGCCAAGAAGAGCGGCTTCAACAATCAGGAGCCTAAGTTCCCTCCAAAGCAATACTCCTTCAAAGACGATCAGGTGGTCACGATATTCCATCTGCTCCACAAAGGAAACAAAATGAAACTGCCAGATGCTCGGCGTCCCAATGAGATAGGGCGCACAAACGACCCTAAATACTGCCTCTACCATAGGATGATTCACCATCCTACTGACAAGTGCTATGTCCTCAAAGATAGAATTCAAGACTTAGTTGATGCCGGGGTTCTGACATTGAAGACAGAACAGAAGAAAGTCACTGCCAATATGGTGACCCTCGAGTTCGGCAGTACCCAAAAGGTCACAGTTCCTGACGGGACCTATCCAGCCCCCACGCCATGGTTGGACGTCAAGCATCCTCCAGCTACAACTCAAAACAATAAGGGTCTTGTTCCCTTAACATTGGAGACATGAGAAGTCATGTGGATACACCTAGACCTCGTCCAAGACGTACAGCGGGATTCAAAGAAGCCCAAGTCAAAGGGCAAATCTTGCAATGTCATCTCCATCCTGCCAGACGAAGGTAATCTTACGTCGGCTTCCCTCAGTGATTCAGAAGAGAAAAGCATGCTTGCACAACGCAGGCCGACATACCTCAACAGAAGGGCACCCGATCTGGCAAATCATACTTAAGGCAGTATGAGAAGTCTACTGACGAGATACAACAGCAAATGACGACAGTACAAATGCCGGCATCCACTCCAGTTCCAGCCAAGGGAAAAGAGAAGCCTAAGGAGGTATGGTTCGATCAGGTGCTGAAGAAACCTTCAGGCCAAGGGCTTGATACGCCCATTCGTTTTGACATATTGGCCCAGCTGGCTAATATCCCAGCTCGTATTACCATACACGAGCTCCTTCGTCTCTCAAAAGAGACAAGAGAAGCACTTAGGGATGCCCTGGCTAATTTAGAATCATTCCTGACCTATGCCAGAAGCCCCTAAAGATGACGCTCAGTCTTCTTGCCCGGAATGTCACCACATACAAGCAAAGGTGCCCGCTATTACCTTCACAGCAGAAGATATGCTTCTCAAAGATAACAAGCACGATCGACCTCTGTACTACACCAGATTTATCGATTCAACGTGCATTGAGAGGATACAAGTCGACCCGGGGTCCGCACTCAGCATCATCCCCAAAAGGCTTCTCTACTTCCTCGGCATACCGTTGTATAGGTTGTCCGCAACCACCACTACATACAATATACAGTTTTAACGCCGGGAGCAGTCACCCACCTGGGAAAATCCGGCTCCGTTGCAGAATCGGGAGCCTGAAGTCAGAAGTGACATGCTATGTCATTGACGCTGATGTTTTCCATTATGTTTGCAAAGGGGAAAAACTTACAAAAAAAAGTTTGAGGAGCTAAATTACAAGTATTCTTAAAAAGATTACAAGTAGATCCCCTCAGAGATTCTGGAGAAGTGTGCCGATAGGAGTCTGGTCAGCGCGCGACCACTTTGTCCCTTTGACGATGCGAGCGATGAGATTCCCTTCTCGCCTGGTTCCGGGAATCAGAGAATAGAGAGTTGGTAGAACCCTCTTGCTGCTTCTCAAAATCGCCTTCGATAAGGAATTCCTTCTCGCCTGGTTCCGGAGATTCCTTGAGAAGAAGGACGATGTTAGGGTATCAACACCCTGGATAGAGAAAGCAATTCTCTAAAAGGTCTCTGAATTCGAGAACGCACGGTGCGTTATGAAGAAGCCTCAGTCGAAGAAGCTAATTGATCGATTCTTGCGATCAGAAGGCAATTGATGGCTCCTTCCTCTGCAATCCGATGCCTCTCCCTTGTGCCCCTGACGGGCTTTTTATAGGGAAAGTAAGGGTATAATCGTCCCCTTTGAAGATATAGAAACAGATTGAACCGAATCTGTTTGAATCTGGAAAGTAGCCTTGCTGCGAGGCTATAATAGCTTCCGCGGAGCTAGAAAATGGCAAATCGGTTGATCTTTCCGATATGTTATGATCCTTTCCATATCGTTGATTGATTCTCCTTGATCCACTTACTCGTTTCAAGAGAGTTAAGAGATTGTGGCAATCACCTGCCATATTTGAATCCTGATTGGATTTGATTAGATTGAATCCGATCTCATCAGGAGATTTGATCGGTCAAAGGTTGACCATAGCAGGCTGATGGCGGAGCTGCCCGCTTTGAGGCTCATAGCGGAGCTAGAGGCAATTCCTGGCGAAGTCCGAAAAGAGGGTCTTCGGCGAAGTCCGAAAAGAGGGTTTTCGGCGAAGCTATCAGTTAGCTTCCTGGCGGTGCTCTGGATGATGTTAGCCTCTCAAGCGAGGCTATCTCCTTGGGCTAATGTAATGCTAAATGCTAGCATTTTAGACCTGCTGAGGTCTGTTAGAAACAATCCGGGTTCACTGTTCTGCTTGCTGGATCAGTGGAGTCCATCGCTTCCTTGTCCCTTGGAGGTGGGTGAAAACTGGTCTTCAGCTCGTCTGTCCCTTGTCTTTTGTAAATGTCAACAAGTTTAGACATCGTTCGGACCAATGAGAATCTTGTCTTTTTTAAGTGTCAACAAGACCCCCTTCAAAGTTTTCGAAAGTCTGCAATAGCCCAGATTTCGAAATACTTTGAACTGCTGTGATGGTGGTGTGGAGTATGAACATCGCCATGATGGTTGAGTTCAGCTTCGCCTTCAATCCTGCTTTGGGATGTAGATTCGCCGAGGAATCATGTAGACTCGCGTCTGGGTAGCTTCGCGGCTAGGTAAGTTCGCTCTGGAACATCTGTCGCTTTCCCGAGGCCAACTGCCGTGGGCCAGTTACGAGGAGGATTACTCCTTTCTTCATGCTGATCGAGGGAGATATTCTCCGATTTGCACGTTTCCAAGGGAGGATATTCCTTTCTTCTAGGCGCAATAAGTGCCTTTTATGAGGGAGACGTTCTCTTCCCTTGTACGGTTCCAATGGAAACCGTTCCTGTTATCAAGGCGCAGTAAATGCCTTGAATGCGCTCGTGCTTCCACGCTTGAGGTGATCGCACTCAGGCCATGGGGCCTATAAATAGGACACTTGAGGTCCTCTGAAGAGAAGTGCCTTGCCTTTCTTCTCTTCTCTTGGTTGTGAGAGATACTCAGATCTCTGAATTAGTAGGAAAACCCACTCTGGTTGTCTAACCGGCCAAGGACCAGTAAGTCTTGATCATTCAAAGACTTCACTGCTTTTAGGGAACTCATCTCCCTTGATTTAGCTTTGGCAGCTCGCTTCAGGGATTAGCTTCCCTTGTTCTTCATCTTGCAATTGGCTGCTGCAGAGAAGGATCTCATCATAGTTTTCTGTGAAGCTATCATCTTGGCTTGATCAGTGAAAGATCGTTGCTTGTTAAGTCCGCTGCACAGGCAGGACTTGGGACTTGGCTTCTTCAATAGTTGAGCCAGTCTTGCCATATTGGTGAGGTTGAGACTGTTCTTCACAAGATCAGTCTGACTTTGCCGTATAGGCGAGGCTAGGACTTGGCGTTTGCTGAGCCAGCCCCTGGTTGCCGTGCAGGCGAGGCTTATCCTCTGCTTTGACTGAAGTCGGATTACTTTGCCGCTGAAGAATCTGACTTAATGTTTTTGTGCTTGACTGCTAACTTACTCCAATTTGCCTTGCAGTGAGCTATGCTTGCCAGTCTGGTGACTTGATGGAAGAAGCCATAAAATTGCCTTATGCTTCCCCGGTTGAAGCTTTACTTTTAAGCAGGAGGAACAATTCGGGCAGCGGCGGGTGCGCGTCCCAGAGGCTGTTGGCAGCCTCTTATCCGAGATGATTCGATCTGAGGTGAGGCTGGTTGCCGACTTTCAACTTTGGTGGCCTTCGTCGGGGACGATCCACTTCAGGGGAGTGGGCCTCACACCCGTCAGATTACTAGCATCAAAACTAGTTCCCATTATAGGTGATCTGACGTGTTGGCGGCGATAAGCTTTTATTACCAGGCTTCAAAAAAAAAATGGCCTGATAAGACCCGCCATTTTGTGGAGAAAAATGACCGTGTCCCAGTGGCAGAACTGGTTACAGCCTTGTGCAGGAGGAAGGCCTTTCGTGTCCAGTTGATCTGGTCTGGAAGCAGATAAAACCGCTTGTATGCCTTTTATGCAAATGGCCTTGCTAGGCAACTTGGTGTGTTATATGAAACACAACTTTGATGTAATATCAAATGTATCTTTGCTTTTAGATCAATGAAAGTTCTTTGTCTGATCATTTGATTTTTGCTTGCTTCACTGAGAGTTTGGCCATTGCTGGGCTAAACTGCGCACGGGCATAGCCCTTCCTTTGAATGATCTTTGCGAGGCTGTCACGTCAGCGCCTCTTTAGAGGGCTAATTCAAACCTTTCGGTTAAGTCCTTGAAGGATTGCGCGAAGTCCGCACTTTGCTCTTGTGCGGAGTTAACCCCTTAGTGGGATTGAACCGTCGCTTTTGGGAAAGCGCCTCAGGCGCTTCGGGCACTGTTTCGAATTAATTCGAAACGGCGGCATGTGCCCTTTTTCGAGGCCTTGATTTAGGCGCTGATTGGCCTATAAAAGCCCGATCGGGCTGAGAGAAAATCATCATTTCTCTTTGAATTTTCCAGAGTACTTGACTCTTCTTTTCTTCCTTTTTCAAGAGTTCAAAAACTCCTGTAATTCTTCAATGGCGCCCAAGAGACGAGCGGGAAAGGAAGCAGCGACTTCTGCAGCGGAGGGCCCTCCTCCGTTCATTGAGCGACCGATCGCTGGTAAGAGACTCTCTAATCTGATTAGAGAGTGGTCTTCATCCTTTGGAGTCGATACTCGGCTATTAGGACGATCGAATATGATCTGTCCTTATCAGGGAACTCGTTTCCCTTAACTTCCCTGTTTTGCTTGCACCAGGGAAGTAAGAACTGAACAGTTCTTCTCTTGGGCTTCCATAGGAAGCCATTGCTTGGGCAATCTTCATCCTGTTGAGGAACAGGATATGGGTCGTGTGCCTTCAGTTGTGGCCACGAAGGGTGACTGTTATCCATAACGTCCTTTTGATGATGCCAGCCCTTAGGGCTATGCCACTTCTTGCAAAGATGCAGTCTTATCTGTGAAGCGAAGCTTTTTATCAAAGCTATTATCCCGCTGTCCCTGCTTACTGGGCGAGGCTATGCCTTAGCGAATTTTTGTGTCTTCGCGTCGATTTGATTGGTGAACTAATCATAGTTCATTTTCTTTTTGTTTTTGCAGTGCATCACGCCTCCGGCCTCCAGAACAGTCTATTTGGCTTAACCAGTCGAGCAGGGAGCATCAGCTTGCAGTTCATCGGGCAGGCTTCCTTGTTCAGTGAGCCGAGCCCCCTTGTACGGGATACGCTCATTCAGAGTGGTGGCCCGCAGGCCATGCGGAGCATTTTGACTACGGCTCCGTTTGAAGATATCGACCGTCAGGCTTACAAAAAGCCTGACTTCATGTTCGGGGATGCTGCACCTGATCCCGATCGCCAGCTACAGGCGGTGAAGGCCAGTGGATCTTCCAGTTGGACGGCGAGAGATTCTATCTCCCGTCTACTAAGCGGCATTTCGCTTTGTCTTCCTTCGCGAGCGTGACTCAGGCTCGGAAGATGGCGTGGGGCGTGAGCCTAAATGCCGAATCTGTAAGTGTCGGGAGGTTGACATTCCAGACCGGCTATTCGAGGGCGGGCTATCCTCGTAGCATAATAGGGCTATACCCTGGGAAGGTGGCGAGGGACCTTCCAGTAGGAGAGAATCCAGCTGCGGCGCCGACCTTTGGCACTCAGTTCTGCGAAGTTGACGGGAACTATCCCGCCACGGACTTCAGGGCTCCTGGTTGGGTCCACCCTCCTAGGTCATGGTGGGCGGAGTTGACCAATTATATCCTCAATCATTTTGAGGGGGAATTAGAGAGGTTGAACCTCTATGAGGCCGTCAGGGCGACCTGCTACGGCATTGAGATGAAGGTGGCGTGCTTCTACGCCATTCTTGAGTTGTACTGCCCAGCCTCGGGGACTTTCTTCACCCCGGTTGGTGAATTGGGCATGGCCCTGCATGAGATGCGAGAGATCTCTGCTTTGCCCTTCGGGTCTCTTCCATATGAAGAGTATTTTCCGTGTGAGGCGGAGCTGGCCCTCTTGGAGAAGCAAGAGCCTGCTTTGCTTGAGACATATCGGGAATTGGTGTGCCATTTGCACATTTGCTCCAGCATCCACACCGGTGGCAAAGGTAGCTCGAAGAGCTTGAAGAGCTGGGGGAACTACTTGTTCCCGGACATGACTAGTGTGCCCGAGGCAGCTCATTGCGGAGTTGCTGAAGAAGACATCTTGGCGAGGATAGAGGTGCGTGCTGAAAGGACATCGTCGTGACAGAAGATGATGGTCCTTTCGAGAAGGGTGATATTCTTCGGAGCTTTCACCATCAGGCCCGTCGGCCTATGTCTCGCAAGGCGTTGCTGGCTGGCTTCTTAACCATCTGGTTAAAGAAGTGTGTCGTGCCTTCTTCTTCGGGTGACATTGTTCACCCGAATGTGCTGCTGCCTGCCGTTCGCTTGGTCCATGGCCACCGTCTGGGTCTTCTCCCGGCCATGGTGTGTTGTATTCAGAGGGGCCTTCGTGTACTGACGGAGGCTTTCTGCAGGCCAATGGCGTCAAGGCGAGGGAAGGGTGCCGTCTTGCCTCGTGACGGGCCCAATCCTAGGGTAGGTTTACCGTACACCTACTTGATGGCGTGGTTCGCCTTGCACTGCCCCAGTTTGATTGGAGCTGGGGAAGACCCACCTCAGGGTGTTCAAACGGCGCTTCTCCGTCGTTTTGAAGGCTGTCTGTGGCAGAAAACTTATGTGGCCGAGGCCCGTAAGTTAGTGCGTCGCTATGACGCTTATAGCCTATTCCGTTGCTTCCCTCGCCTGCGGGGTGCAGGATACAACGAGGAATTCCATGACGTGGAATCAGGTCGGTCCCCCATGAGTCGGGGTGTTTTCGAGTGGCTGGTCTGTATCCGGCCCTCGCATCTGCTGTACCGGAGTGGGGATACCTGCTACATGGAGCCCTACATTCCGAGCCGGTTCGCCCGCCAATTTGGGTATGACCAGTTGTATGTGGGCAACCCGAATCCGGACTGGCTTTCATGGGGAGCCTCATTGATGGGGCTCGTGCTTGGCGGTTCTTTACCGCGGATAGCACTGGAGCGTGGCTACGCACGCCGTTGAGGGATCCCGGCCTATGGACGACCCTGTGTTTCTGCCAATGGTATGCAGCTTCGAATTCCACGCCTCCTGGATTCAAAGCCAATAGTTCAGGTGTGAAGTTGATTTCTCATCGGCTGAGGCAGAAGGCTTCTGATAAGATGGAGGGCAAGCGAGTCCGTGTTCCTGGCATAGAGGAGTTCATCGCTGTGGATGATAGCGAGGCTTCTGATGCAGAGAGCCCTCGCTTCGAGGCAGAGACAAGACCCGATGCCCTCGAAGCAGGTGCTCGTGCAGCCGGATCTGGTGTAGTGGGGACAACTCCCCCACAGCATGTGGAAGAAGTGGAGGAAGGGGACTCTGAGGTCCACTTCAAAAGGAAGCGTGGGAGTGGATCCCGTAGGAAGTTGCCGCCGAAGAAGCCCCGTCGCCAGACTCCTACCATTGTGGTGGAGGGTGAGCCCTCTGCTGCGCCTCCTTCTGCTGCTCCATTAGTGGCTGAGCCGTCGGTTGCTGAACCGACTACTGGTAAGATTGGTCCCATCTAATATGCCTTCAGCACGCTTTACATGACTCATCATTCGCTCTTTGTTGCAGGAGCTGAGGCAATTGGAGAGCAAGGGGAGCACTACGATCCCCTGTTCACTTATGGAAGTGCAGCTGGTTCCTTTGCTCGCTCGGAGGAGTCCGGAGGTGATGCGGCCGATATTGGCCCTTCGGGCGCTGGGACTTCTAAAGGAAGTCCTATGGCATCCAGCTCTGCCGGGTGGTCTGCGGAGGAATCGGCGAGTGGGCCGGCTATCCGCGTTGAGTCTGGTAAGAACTTTCCGATGGGACCCTTGGATTCTGATGCGGCTGACGAGGTGACATCGGCCTTCGGTAAGACTAAGGTCTCTTGGTCCTCGCCTATTTGTTGCGTCTCCTTTTTGACCTTGGTTTTGTTGCAGGCATTCGTCCCCAAGGTGCATCAGCTTCGAAAGAAGCGGAGGGTTTTCCTGAAGGGTCAAAGGGCGATATGAGCGCTTCGACCGGGGCAGACGCAGCTGTGTTAGACGCGCTGTATGGCGACCTGCCTTTTTATCAGCCCAAATCAGCGGAGGGCCCTGAGGTTGAAGAGGCGGCAGTCCCGGAGGTACCCCACTTCCAGTCATATCAACGAGTGGGGTGCAGACTGTCTTGCCGAATACGGCATTGAGGGTGATTGTGAGCCCTACCTCCCCGACGCTGGTAGTTGAGCCTGCTGCTCAGGAGGTGGTTGCCAGTCCTACCTCCGCGGTGGCTGGCGTGCCGGTGTCGCTGAGGACTCCGCCGAGGTCACCTTTGGCTTGCCCTGCTGCTGTCGATGTTCCCGCTTCTTCTTCCGCGGTGGTGTCGACTAGGTGGTAGATTGCTCCGAGGTTGTCTCAAGGATTGATGAAGCTGAGAATGACTTTATCGGTAATCTGGTCGACAGCTTCTATAATAGTTTGGAGCAGACTATCGGTCTAGTCTTGAAGGGCTCGCTTGTGCCATTTTCGAAGCTGAAAATGGTTCTCTCCCGTGGCATCGAGTGTATCCGGGACTTTGAGGGGTACCATCAAGCTACTGCTCTGGAGCTCCTGGTAGATGACCTTGAGAAGGACGTGGAGGAATGGCGCCATTTCCATCGTTCCGACGCAGCGTCTTTGGCTGATGAACGGCTCGCGCGTCTTGTCGCCCAGAAGCGCGAGGCTCAGCTCACTGCTCAAGAGGCTGTTGAGGCTATCTCCTCTGACTTGAGGTCCTTGGAGGCAGAGGAAGCAGAGGTTGGGAGTGCAATTGATGCTTCCAACAGTGCTCTTCTTGACGCTGAAGATAAGATCAAGAGGGCTGAAGAGATGATCCGAAAGGCAAATCTCCTCTTGTCCAAAGCTACACAGATGCGTCATGAAGAGTCTGCGCGGCTTAAGCAGCTCAGGGCTCGAAGTGAGGAACTGGCGGAGCGGAAGTCATCACAGAGGGCGACTTTGGCGGAGACCGAGGCTCGTCTGGCTCAGGCGGTGGACTTCGATGCGGCGGAGCTAAGATCACAGGCGCTGGCCCAGGCTGAAGATGACAGGAGGACGCGGCTAGCTTCTCTTGGAGATCGGATTCGATCTTATCATGTACGCCTATAGGCTCCTCCATGTATCCCATCCTTCTGAATTAATAGAAAGATTTTTCTTTTGTCGTCTGTTGTTTGTTTGGATAATGAGGCATGGCTGTCTGTTGGTTCAGAGGTCGCAATGACATAACCAATTGAGATGTTGCCAGTCTCGAAGTCAGCCCTTTGCGGGGCTAAAAAGGGGAGATACTTGCCTTTTGTAAATGTCAGCAAGCATCGAGATTGAGACTTAGCCGTCTGCTGGTTCAGAGGTCGCAATGACAAAACCAATTGAGACGCCGCTAAGCTCAATGGTAGATGAAACTTGGCGATCTGCCAGTTCAGAGGTCGCAATGACATAACTGGTTAAGACGCCACTAAGCTCAATAATAGATGAAACTTGGCTATCTGCCAGTTCAGAGGTCGCAATGACATAACTGGTTGAGAAGCCACCAAGCTTCAATCAATAGGTGATACTCGTCTTTGTAGATGTCGACAAATATCGAGACCTGTCTTTTGTAAATGTCAACAGGACTCGGGATTGAGATTTAGCTGTCTACTGGTTCAGAGGTCGCAATGACATAACCGGTTAAGACGCCACTAAGCTCAATAATAGATGAAACTTGGCTATCTGCCAGTTCAGAGGTCGCAATGACATAACTGGTTGAGAAGCCACCAAGCTTCAATCAATAGGTGATACTCGTCTTTTGTAAATGTCAACGAGTATCGAGACCTGTCTTTTGTAAATGTCAACAGGACTCGGGATTGAGACTTAGCTGTCTACTGGTTCAGAGGTCGCAATGACATAACGGTTAAGATGCCACTAAGCTCAATAATAGATGAAACTTGGCTATCTGCCAGTTCAGAGGTCGCAATGACATAACTGGTTGAGAAGCCACCAAGCTTCAATCAATAGGTGATACTCGTCTTTTGTAAATGTCAACGAGTATCGAGACCTGTCTTTTGTAAATGTCAACAGGACTCGGGATTGAGACTTAGCTGTCTACTGGTTCAGAGGTCGCAATGACATAACCGGTTAAGACGCCACTAAGCTCAATAACAATGGAGTTTGGGAATAGTCTCGTTTTCACGGGGAGAAACGAGGGAATCACTGTCATAGGTTTAGTGTTAACGTAACAGTGAAATATATGTGGTCCTACCATTCTATGGATGAGAATTGGTAAGTGATTTTGGAGGTCTCATTTTCTTGGAGAGAAACGAGAGGATTGCTGTCATAGGTTTATTGTTAACGTAACAGCGGAATATATGTGGTCCTACCATTCTATGGATGAGAATTGGTAGGTGATTTTGGAGAGGGAATCAAGTGGGAAGGGTCCCTTGGGATTTTAAGCAAACCCCCAGCTATCAACAGGTTTGACATGCTTGGAGAAAGAGAGAGAGGCTCTCTTTGTGCGCATTCCGGACGCGCGGATCTCGATCAGAGGTGTAATGTTAACCTGATCGAGAGCAAGATCCTTGATTAAGGATAATACTTCTTTAAGAATTTGCCATTGATCGGCATCATGAGGAGGTCGCCATCTGCAGTTGTAAGGCGGTATGCTCCGTTTGAATAGACTGTCTCTATCACAAACGGTCCTTCCCATTTAGGCTGAAATTTGCCTTGGTCTTGTGCGTCATAATCATCGGTCGTCTGACGGCTAAGACTAGGTCTCCTTTGTGGAAGACTCTCTGCTTGACCTTCTTATTGAAGGCTTTTGACATCCGAGCCTGATATAGCTCGATATGTTGCTGAGCTTGCAGCCGCTTCTCGTCCAGGGCTTCGAGCTCTTGAAGACGCAGGCGATCATTGTCTTCTGATGTCGTCTTAGTAGTCAAGGCTACCCGTAATGATGGCATCTGGATTTCCAATGGGATGACCGCTTCGCACCCATATACCAGGGAGAAAGGCGTATTGCCTGTCGGTGTCCGAACCGTAGTCCGGTAGGCCCAAAGGCATTCACCGAGCTTTTCGTCCCAATCTCGCTTGTTCGAGGAGACAAACTTCTTGAGCAGCTTGATGATTGTCTTGTTGAATGCCTCTGCCAAGCCGTTGGCAGCAGGATTGTAAGCTGTTGAAGCCATATTCTGAATTCGGTATTTATCGCAGAACCGATAGAATCCTTGGCTTATGAATTGAGGACCATTGTCATGGATGATCCGCCTGGGGACACCAAATCGATGGATGACATGGTGTTTGATGAAGCTAACCAGATTGGAGGTTTTAACTTCGGTCAACGGTGTGGCCTCTGCCCATTTTGAGAAGTAATCGGTTATTGCCAGGATAAACCGATGACCTCTTGCCGAAGAGGGACTGATTGGCCCTGCGACATCGATTCCCCATGCTTCAAATGGCCATGAAGCAACAGTAGGGTGGAGCAACTCCGAAGGTTGGTGTATGAAGTCTGCATGGACCTGGCACGCCTTACACCTTCGTGCGTATTGGGTGGCATCGGCCATCATGGTCGGCCAGTAGTACCCAAGTCTGTGCAGCCTGTCTTTAAGCTTTGGACCTGGCTGGTGAGCTCCGCAAATACCATCATGTGCTTCTTTAAGCACTTCCTGTGCCTCTGAATGAGAGAGACAGCGGAGGAGGACACCGTCATATGAACGACGGTAGAGTGTCTTCAAAGTGGGATCATAGTAGAAACGGAGCGACCTTCGTCTGATGGACGCCGCTTCTTTGGGATCATCTGGAAGCAGACCCCGGATCGACTTGTACTCTTTCAATGCAGGTTGAACCGATATATCCGGTATAGTACAGAGGTCGGTCATGCTTGTTGTCTTTGAGAAGCATATCTTCCGCCGTGAAGGTAATGGCAGGTACCTTTGACTGCGCGTGATGGCACTCTGAGCAGGGAGGCTGCATCTCATCACCAGGGATCTCAGGCATGCATGTCAGAAAGGACTCTGAGTTGGCTAGCGCATCTCTGAGTGCCTCTCTCGTCTCTTTAGAGAGACGAAGAAGCTCGTGTATTGTGATACGAGCCGGGATATTGGCTAAGTGGGCCAATATATCAAAGCGAAAGGGCGTGGCTAACCCTTGGCCTGGCGGTTTCTTCAACACATGGTCGAATCGCACCTCCTTAGGCTTCTCCTTCCCTTTGGTCAGGACTGGAGTGGATGCCGGCATTGGTACTGACGTCGTTTGCCGTTGTATCTCGTCAGTAGGTTTGTCATATTGCCTTTGATATGACTTTCCAGACCGGGTGCCTGTCTGTTGAGGCGCATCTGCCCGCGCTGTACAGGCATGCTTTTCTTCTTCAGAATCGCTGAGGGAAGCCGAAGTAAGATTACCATCGTCTGGCAGGACAGAGATGACATTGCAGGACTTGCCCTTTCTGCTGGAGTCGTTCGACGTCTGCTGTACGTCTTGGACGAGGTCAGGGTGTATCCACATAACTTCCCCTGTCTCCAATGTCAAAGGGACGAGACCTTGTTGTATTGAGTCATGGCTGGAGGATGCTTGACTTCTAGCCGTGGCATCGGGGCTGGATAGGTCCCGTCAGGAACCATGACCTTCTGGGTAGTGCCGAACTCAAGAGTCACCATATTGGCAGTGACTTTCTTCTGTTCCGTCTTCAGTGTGAGGACTCCGGCGTCGACCAAGGCTTGAATTCTATCCTTAAGAACATAGCACTTGTCGGTAGGATGGTGGATCATCCTGTGGTAGAGGCAGTATTTAGGGTCATTTGTGCGCCCTATCTCATTAGGTCGCCGAGCATCTGGCAGCTTCATCTTATTCCCTTTATGGAGCAGATGGAATATCGTGACCACCTGGTCATCTCTGAAGGAGTACTGCTTCGGAGGAAACTTGGGCTCTTGGCTGTTGACGCCGCTCTTCTTGGCCTTTGACTGCATGTCCCCGGTCAGTTCGACGGACATAATTTCCTTCCCTTTAGCTTGGGAAGACTGCGGGAGATCGCTACGCCCTTTGTGTTCGTGCCCCATTTGCTTCTAGGGGCGGATGGCTCGAACTTCTTAGCCGATTTCTCGGCTATCTCAGCTTGTTCGACCAATTCCTTCCAAGTATGGGCCTTGACAGCCCCCATGCGAACTTCTACTTGATCCGAAAGTTATGTCTGCATGTTTGTAAAAGCATGGGTAAAGGCATCCCTGCTGGGCACATCAGAGATAGATTTCTGAACCGCTCAATGTATTCACGGACAGATTCGCCTTTCCTCTGCACAGTGGAAAGGAGCTTATCCATGGTCACTTCGGTATCGTCCTCATAGAAGCGAGAGAGGAACCGGGTTTCCAGGTCGACCCAGGAATTGATAGAGCCCTGAGGAAGGCTTCGGAACCAGTCGAATGCTACCCCTTTCAGGGTGCCGATGAACAACCTAGCCATGATGGCGTCGTTGTTTAGAACATTACCGGTCTGAGACCGGAAATAGTAGATGTGCTGATTGGGCGAGCTCTTACCATCATACGTGTGCAACGTTGGTGGTTTGAACTTTGGCGGGTATGACACCGAATCCCATTCCAGTGGGTAAGGACGGACTACCCCCACTTTCTTCAATTCATCCTTTTGAGCCAGGGATGAAATTTGAGCTTGAAGGCCTTTAAGGACTTCGGCATCCAGGAAGAGCCTCCCTTAGATTTCTCCGTCTTGGGCGGATCATTGCTGAGATGCCCCTCCTCGTCATGATTACTTCCGGTATCATCATTCCGGTTGCTGAGGAGCTGAGCGAGCATCTGTTGAATATTGTCCAGGGCCTCTTGCTGAGTTCTAGAGGTCTGCTCCTGAGCCTCCAAACGCCGACGAAGGTCGTCATTGGCGTTATCGGCCATATTAACCGATGCTTTGTCCGTTCGCACGGAACTGACTGTTGCTGAAGAAGCATACCCGCTGTCTCCATCTTCTCCGTCAGACGATTGGGGTGATCGTCCGGATTGTGGCGGGATCAGGGCCCTTGAGGAAGAAGGCTGTTCATAATTATAGGGTATCGCTACCCTGGATCTGGTGTTTCGGAAAACACCTTCTTCATGCACCAAGACTTCAGCTAAGCCTGGGCAGTAGTCCGGATCTGGGGAGCCGAAAGGGGTGTCGTCAGAGGCTTGACTTCTTCCGCGCGGCTCTCGCCCCCTTCCGGTCATGTTGACGGATGCAGAGGCTGGATCCGGTGGCCCGCTCCTTTTGGGATGCCTCATCGGGATGCGCGCAGACAGTCGATCAAAGACTGATCGCCGATATGGAGAGGTGGCAAGGGTCGGTCGTAACCGACACTGCATAGAATGGACCATCACGAACTGGCATCCACTTCGTCGACAACAGGAGGAAGTAATCTGGAAATGCTTTAATCTCCGCTTGTCCGCCAAGAATCCTCGCAGGTCGGCCCTGTAGGGGCCTGAATAATCTGGTATATGGGACAACGCATCGTTCCCCTTAGTCCTGCGGAAAGGATTAGCACCGAATAGTGCTTTGGTTCTAGCCTCGCGGCTGTAAACCCGATGAGTACACCGAGGTACAATAGCCTTGCTTGTGAGGACAAGGCTAGCGGTAGGCATTGCTGCACTAGGAGACGGTATGATTGCCGTCTTGACTTTATGGTTGGCAGCATTGTTGGTACAGGCGGGCATCTTGCCTTTTTCTTCATAAGAGGGGCGCGGCTTTGGCGAGGCTACGCCTGAAGCTTCAGCAGAGGACTTCTGTTTAGGCTTCCATATCCGCTTTGACAGAGGATGTATAGGTTCACAAGGAACCTGAATAGCCACAAGCGGGGCTGTGGGGTGTTGGCGAAATTCTGCCTCTGGTTTCTGATCTGAAACCTTGGCCATGAAGATCTTCTTGTGCTTCCGTGCTCGAAGCATCAAGCCACCCCCAGAGAGGACTTCTTCAAATCTTCTTTGATCAATTTGGATAACCAGGTTCTCAAAAGTGCAGGATCTGGGCTGCGGACATGTTTCCTTGTTGCGCCAGAGGACCGCGGCAGGTTTGTAGAGAACCTTTTCCGTCTCCGCAGAGACTTTGCTTGAAGATTTAGCCAGAGAAGATCTGGCTGCACCGGCTTTTCTGAATTCAGAGATAGACCCGAAGGTCTGTTCGTCGCATTGCGACACTTGATTCTCAGCAGAGGAGAATACATTCCCCAGCGGAGTCGCCATCTTGTTTTCCATTATGTTTGCAAAGGGGAAAAACTTACAAAAAAAAGTTTGAGGAGCTAAATTACAAGTATTCTTAAAAAGATTACAAGTAGATCCCTCAGAGATTCTGGAGAAGTGTGCCGATAGGAGTCTGGTCAGCGCGCGACCACTTTGTCCCTTTGACGATGCGAGCGATGAGATTCCCTTCTCGCCTGGTTCCGGGAATCAGAGAATAGAGAGTTGGTAGAACCCTCTTGCTGCTTCTCAAAATCGCCTTCGATAAGGAATTCCTTCTCGCCTGGTTCCGGAGATTCCTTGAGAAGAAGGACGATGTTAGGGTATCAACACCTGGATAGAGAAAGCAATTCTCTAAAAGGTCTCTGAATTCGAGAACGCACGGTGCGTTATGAAGAAGCCTCAGTCGAAGAAGCTAATTGATCGATTCTTGCGATCAGAAGGCAATTGAGGCTCCTTCCTCTGCAATCCGATGCCTCTCCCTTGTGCCCCTGACGGGCTTTTTATAGGGAAAGTAAGGGTATAATCGTCCCCTTTGAAGATATAGAAACAGATTGAACCGAATCTGTTTGAATCTGGAAAGTAGCCTTGCTGCGAGGCTATAATAGCTTCCGCGGAGCTAGAAAATGGCAAATCGGTTGATCTTTCCGATATGTTATGATCCTTTCCATATCGTTGATTGATTCTCCTTGATCCACTTACTCGTTTCAAGAGAGTCAAGAGATTGTGGCAATCACCTGCCATATTTGAATCCTGATTGGATTTGATTAGATTGAATCCGATCTCATCAGGAGATTTGATCGGTCAAAGGTTGACCATAGCAGGCTGATGGCGGAGCTGCCCGCTTTGAGGCTCATAGCGGAGCTAGAGGCAATTCCTGGCGAAGTCCGAAAAGAGGGTCTTCGGCGAAGTCCGAAAAGAGGGTTTTCGGCGAAGCTATCAGTTAGCTTCCTGGCGGTGCTCTGGATGATGTTAGCCTCTCAAGCGAGGCTATCTCCTGGGCTAATGTAATGCTAAATGCTAGCATTTTAGACCTGCTGAGGTCTGTTAGAAACAATCCGGGTCACTGTTCTGCTTGCTGGATCAGTGGAGTCCATCGCTTCCTTGTCCCTTGGAGGTGGGTGAAAACTGGTCTTCAGCTCGTCTGTCCCTTGTCTTTTGTAAATGTCAACAAGTTTAGACATCGTTCGGACCAATGAGAATCTTGTCTTTTTTAAGTGTCAACAGCTGACACGTCATATAACCTGCTGCTAGGACGACCATGGATCCATGCCAACTGGATCGTTCCCTCTACTCTGCACCAATGCTTCAAATATGTTGAAGATGACGCGACAGTACGAACTGTCTTTGCTGAGAAGCAACCATTCAAAGGGGTGGAGAATTACTTCACCGACGCTCTCCTGTATCAAGAGACCGGTGAAGCATCCAAAGAACCATTGCCGGACAATGATGAAAGTGGAATGAGGCAGATTCAGAATCCGAAGCAGGCATGCCAGCCATTTTGATTAGTGAACCAATTAGAGCATGTCTCAATAATCCACAATGTAATACTCCTTCAGAGGATGAAGGTGAATAGGTAATTAATGATAATGTTTCTTTCGATTATCCTGCGAGTATTGGGCTGTTTGAATCCATTACGGATGGCTCTCTGCACATGCCCTTACATAAGCCGAGTGCGGCTAGCACACCTATGGAAGCTATAGAAGGGGCACGCTAGTGATTCCTCCGTCCAAATAAGGTCAGTTACCGATAATCTTCGGTAGAACCCAACCACGG
This sequence comes from Agave tequilana, assembly GCA_038442645.1. Lineage (NCBI taxonomy): Eukaryota > Viridiplantae > Streptophyta > Magnoliopsida > Asparagales > Asparagaceae > Agave > Agave tequilana. Next base: position 63,075 of record JAVJIF010019004.1, read on the forward strand.
GGACCCACAGCTGCAGATTCAAGTTCAGATTCAGACACTCCACAGTTCTTCCATTACGCGCGGCCGGCGCGCCATATTATGAAGAAAATGGGATACGACTTGAAGCATGGAGCGGGCCTGAATTTTAGAAAAGGAAGGCGCAGTTTGATGCGTAACTTTTTGCCAAAAGGAAAGCCTGCAAATTACTATGATAGTACACGCAGGGGGTTTGGATACGTTACACCCACATCGTCAGCAACGGTTCAAGCCAAAGACGATGAACCAATCCATCACATTTGGCGTCATCCTCCGAGTGGGACTCAGATGTCAGTGTAGGAGGAATGTTCGAAAACCTCACTGTTATATGACTTCAAGCAGTTAATTGGAGCCGGCAGAGGCTACCAACGAGGAACCATGGGCTCAGCAATTAGATCTCCAATGGGAAAAGCGATTCGAACTGCACGAACCACCTACTGAAGATAAGGTGATGAGGTCAACTTGGGTAGTCAAGATCACCTAAGCCCATTTCATAAGTGAAAGCTTATCACTTACAGAAAAGGAAGAATTGATAACACGTAAAAGAGTTTATAGATGTCTTCGCATGGAGCTACAAAGACATGCCCGGACTCGATCCACAAGTCGCCATGCACCGTCTGAACATTAAGCCGGACGCCAAGCCAGTCAAGCAGCAACAATGTCGGTTTCGCCCAAACATTATGGAAGCTATTGAGGCCGAAGTCCATAAGCTCATTGCATCTGGTTTCATTCGGGAGGAACAACATCCAGATTAGGTTGCTAATATCGTTCCAGTCCTCAAGAAGAATGAGAAAATACGGATCTGCATCGACTACCGTGATCTCAATACGGCCTGTCCTAAAGACGAATTCCCACTGCCCATCACGGATGTCATGATTGACAATACCTGTGGATTCGAAAGAATGTCTTTCATGGATGGTTTTTCAGGGTACAATCAGATTAAAATGTACCCCCACGATGAGAAGCATACTTCGTTCCGAACACCTTGGGGGTATACTGCTACACCGTAATGCCCTCGGGCTGAAGAACGCCGGACCAACCTATCAGCGGGCAATGAGTACAATCTTCCACGACCATCTTCGAAAAACGGTGGTGGAATGCTATGTCGACAACATTGCTGTCAAAAGCCGCAATAAGAATGACCATCTTCGTGACTTGAGAACGATGTTCGACATAAGCGGGCTCATCAACTGAAAATGAATCCAACAAAATCCTTCTTGGGAGTGTCAAGTGGTAAGTTCCTTGGGTTCATTGTTACGTCAAAAGGGATTCATCTTGACCCAGACAAAGTTAAAGCCATTTAAAGCATGCACCCACCTAGGAACCTCAAAGAGCTTAGAGGCTTGCAAGGTAGGACGGCTTATATCAGAAGATTCATCGCAAATCTCTCAGGCCGTTGTCAGCCATTCACCCGACTCATGAAAAAGGGTGCTTCTTCGTATGGGATAAAGCTTGTCAAGAAGCTTATGAAGACATCAAAGAGATACCTCACGAAGCTCCAGTCTTAGTGGCCCCTACATTAGGAAGCCATTCTTGCTTTATGTGAAAGCTCTCGACCATTCTCTTGGTGCCCTCCTCGCTCAGAAGGACGACAATGGTCACGAGCAAGCCATTATTATCTAAGCAGGACTCTGATAGGAACAGAATCTTGCTACAATCTATCGAGAAAGAGGTTTAGCTCTCGTCTTTGCTGCTCAGAAGACGCGACATTATTTGGTCGGCCAAACCATACAGTCATCTCCAGAGTGAATCCTTTGCGCCTTCTCATGACAAAGCCAGGATCATGAACTCAAGATTAGCTAAATGGGCGCTTCTTTTGTCTCAATACGACATGATATTTACCCCCACAGAAGGCGGTTAAAGGCTAGGCCCTTACAGAATCTTGGCTGCTCATCCAGTTCTGGAGCATTAAAAACTTCACGAAGATATCCCTGATGAAGTCTTCGAGTCTTATGCAACCTCAGAAGAGGAAGTGTGGCAGATGTTCTTCGATAGAGCATCGCGAATGGGCCCTAAAGGCAAGATTATTGCCGGAGTGGGGGTTGTGTTTATTTCCCCACAGAATCATGTCCTTCCCAGAGCAGTCTCCCTGACCGAGTCATGCTCCAACAATGTAGCAGAAATAATGCCATGCTCATGGCCTTCAGCTTGCCCATGGAATGGGGGTACGCTACCTTGAAGCCTACGACGATTCAAAACTGATCATCAATCAGGTTAAAGGCGAATACGAAGTCCGCCATGAGGACTGGTGCCTTATTATCACACGGCCATTTGAATTGGCTGACCTATTTAAAGGTTTCTACATCGGGCACGTGTCTCGATCCAGAATACCAAGGCGGACGCTCTTACTGCATAGCAACGACACTAGCCTTGCCAGCCGACACCGAGTATCGCCTCACAGTCGCAACTCGACATCTTGTATGCTCCAAGCACATGCTAAGAACTCGAGAAGTCTATAATGTCTCCACAGATCTTGAACCAAGAGACTGGCGCTTTCCTCTCATTGACTATGCTTTGCACGGACTGCTTC
>JAVJIF010019005.1:0-83321 GCA_038442645.1 Agave tequilana
TTTGCACCAGTTGCAAGATTGGATCTATTCGCATGTTTTTAGCATTTGCGAGTTTTAAAATTTCAAACATTTCAAATGGATGTTAAAAAGTGCATTTCTAAACGATTTTATTAATGAAGAGGTTATATTGAACCACCACCGGTTTTATCGATCATAATTTTCAAATCACGTTTATCGTGTTCGAAAAGCTTTATATTTTTGAAACAAGCTCCTAGAGGTTGGTATGAAAGGCTTTCAATTTTTTTTAAAAAATGATTTTTCTAAAGGTAGAATTGATAATACTTATTTGTGAGAAAACAAAATGATGATTTTCTTTTAGTGCAAATATGAATATTATTTTTTGTTCTACTAATGTCTTGTGCGAAGAATTTTCCAAAGTGATACAGGATCAATTTGTGAGAGTATGATGGGAGAGCTTACATTCTTTATGGTTTACAAATCAAACAAGAAGATAAAGATATCTTTGACTCACAAAGCAAATACGCTAAAGAACTTTGCAAGGAAGTTTGGAATGAAGAACTCAAAGCACGCATCAACTCCTATGAGTACTTCAATCAAATTGAATAAAGACAAGCAAGGTGATATGGTAGATCAAAAGTTATATAGAAGTATGATTTGTAGTTTACTTTATTAACCGCAAGTAGACCGGATATTATGTATAATGTGTATGCATGTGCTAGATTTCAATCAATCCTAGAGAATCTCACTTGATAGCGTTAAATGTATCATTCAATATGCTAATGGTATCATTGAACGAGGATTGTTTACCCAAACACACCACATTGACTTATTAGGATTGTGATGACAATTTTTGCCGAATGCAAAGTGGGTTGCAAGAGCACTAGTGACACATGTCCTTTTTTGGTAATCTTGGGTTTTTTTTTTGGTCACTAAGAAGCAAAATCGTGTTGCTTTATCGGCGACCGAAGTGGAATATATTGTCGTGAGTCTTTGGTTCTCAATTCCTATTGATGAAACAAAATCTTGTGGATGTAGGTTGTATTTTGTAATACTAGAATTCTTTGTGATAATACAAGTGCTATTAATATATCAAAAAAATTCGGGTGCTCGCTCACAAAACCAAGCATATTGATGTTAGAAATCATTTCTTGAGAGATCATGTTGAAAAGTAAGATGTCCTTTAATTTACATTAACATTGAACATCAATTAGTCAACACTTTCACAAAATCTCTATGCGAAGTTGATTTTTGTCGCATTAGAGGAAACTTAAGCATGTGCATTCCATGTTAAATCTTTCATTGCATTTTATGCTCATTTTATTCCAACTACTGACGAATGAATTGCAGGAGTGTTTCTTATTGATTTTTGTTATATATGCTCTTGGCATAGGAAGAGTTTGTCCTTTTATCTCATTTTTATTTCTTTCTTGCGCTATCTTGGCTATTTATTCCGTTTTGATGTTGCCGGAAGGAGAGAAATTCATCTGCTAGGGAGATCTATAAATAGAGAGAGCATTTTATGTTATTCTGTTTATATATTTATTGATGAAGGTTTGTCATCATCAAAAAAATGAGAGATTGTTGACCCTTGTATTTTGATGATGAATTACAAACCATTCATAGGTACTAATTGCTATTGAGTGTGTGGTTTTAAAATTCATAGATACTCAAGCAAGTTGGTGTCATCGACGGAGAATGGAAGGACTAGAGCTTATATTGCAAATCTACAAGGAGAAAGGTGGATTGAGAAGCTCTTACACAAATCAAGTATATCAAAGAATGAGCTAAAGTTAAGACTCAACCCAAGTGAGAGAATCCAAGCTCAACTTAAATCAAGACTCAAGTGAGAATTCAAGACTCAACTTAAAGCACTGAAATCAAACCAACTTCAACCTCTATTCCATATCGAGTCAAGTTGGATAGATGTCTTAGATATTTTATTTTTAAAACAAATTGGATATGGTTGAGAAGCTTATGGATAGACTGGCACAAAAAGATTTTAAAATCTCCAAGTATTCATGGAAAGATACACACAAAAAGATTTTCAAAATCTCCAGTATTTACTACAAAATCTTTTGGATATTTATGTTCAAAATTAAAGTTTCAAAACTTACTTTACTTAACTATTCCAAAACTTAGTTATTTTCAAAAACTTACTTTACTTAGCTATTTTCAAAAACTTACTTTACTTAGTCCAAAACAAAATTCAAAATGAATATCAAGAATCTGTTTTGGCAACACTATTTTGACATTTCAAAAATAGCCATTTTAATTGATTTTTTGCATGTTTTCACAAGTAGTATTTATAATATCTATCTCTAATTGACTACCAGATTGTAGCCAATTAAATATATTTTGCAACAACTCTATTTTTGAGAATATATAAATAAGGGATTATTGGCCCTATAAAAAAAAGCTATCAACTTTAATAAACTTCCAAAAGATCCATTGCAATCACTTTCATTCTTTTCAAAGCAATCTAGTGCTATTTTCTTTTCCCACGTATCCTCAAGTTCAATCTCATACTCTAAAATTGTTATAGGGAATATGTGAGAGTTTTTGTGATCACTTGATCCCCATTGTTTTATTTCTAACTTTCATTGTAAAAATGAGTTGTCTCGAGGGGTGACAAGTTGAAAGAAGTTGCAACTTTCAAACACGTTGAGTAGAGAGAAGAAATCTTCGTGGGAGAAGATTGGATGTAGATCAGGGGATACGTCGTTGTCTTTGCGTTTGCTTTCTACTTGCTCTCCTTACATTATTTAGTTTTTTGATTTACTGCATATTAATTTTCAATCACACATCAACACCCCCCCCCCCCGGGGTGTTTTTCATCTGCCTACATATCTATATAAAAGTAACTTCACAGAATATTTACAAGGTCGAGGCCCAAATATGGTATCAGGCCAAAGGATAATACAATTAGCAGTTTTTGTGCTAGTTCTTTTCAACCATTATACACTTCTGTATTTCCCGTCATGTGCAAATTTAAATAAACAGTAATAAATGTTGCAAACCATGTCCCCGGGAGAAATATGTTATTGAAGGTCTTGCACGGTGACTAAGAAAATGAATAAAGAAAGACAGTATATTGATGACTTGATCTATTTTTAAGTACTGGGTGCATGTGCCCAAGATCCATGCTTTGGAAAGGGATGTACCAGCCTGCATATTTGGAGTGCATAAGCATAGAAGATCAACAGTTAACATTATGCCAAAAGGCACAGGAGATGTGCAAAGATAATCCATACTCCAAAATTTTAGAAAAACCTATACGACAAACAAGCTACATGCTCGAAAAGTTTGTCTACCTATACCAACAAAACATCCTAAACCAACCAACACAGGCCTGTTGTTGATAAAAATATATAATGCATTACTATAAATATCTTATACACAAACATGTGATTACCAACAAAGTTAAAATATAAGAAACAATAGAATGGTTTTGGTTGGTAAGATAAACACTACAGTTAAAAGAATACTAAAAAGACGAATTTAATAGCAATTTACAAAAAAACAAAAAGGATTCAAACATTAAATTACAAATCTTGATAAGCATTAATGTCAATTCAATGTAAATGGAAGTTGAAAATCTGTGATTACCTTAGCACATCAGCTGTGTGTCCTGATGGGAATTCACCTCCAAATACAGAAATCCTCTGGCCAGTTGTGACATCCACAAACCACATGTCCGATCACCAGAGCTGGTGATAAGGCGGTTGTCTTGATCTGGGACATACTGACATGAGGACACATAGCCCTTGTGCCCGGTCAGTATTCTCGAGGTTGGTATATTTCCATCTCTGTCAGCTTGAGAATTAAGATTAAAAATGGAACATGCACTATCAAGCCCACCACAAGCGACAGACTGACCATTAGGAGAAAAGGCACATGCCCTCACCCATGCACAATGAAGCTTTATAGCATGTGTCTTCTGGCTTGTTAAAGCATTCCATACTATCAACCTACCGTCCTGAGAAGCACTCACGATCCGATTCCTTTCAGGAGCCCAGTCCAGTGAATAGACCTGACAGACACCACAGTGTGATATTAGTAGGATCCTCAGGATGGGGTCTTATCAATATTCAAGTTATTTATCACAAGACTTACAAACAATTCATTCAGAACAATAGATATGGGGCCTAAATAAACAATGGAAATATGAAGTATTTTAATCCTTTTGTCCGCAAAGAAATGTCCAACTTGATTTCTTGCTACATATGTGTAGAATATTACAATCCTCCATATAAAAGGCAAAAACATAGATATGACATGATAGTGCATTGTGGTCAAGGTTCTAAATATCAGATATCGGGATCGTATCGGATGTGGGTTTTTCATAACGGATATCGGATATCAGGGGAGATATCGGGGATACGCGCGCATATCGGGCGTTCATATCAGACATTATATATAATAAAATATTGATAACTAAAAGTTGGTTTAGTCATAGATATCATCTACCTAATAAAAATGATGTAATATGCTTGCAAAAATAGTAAAAAACAATGTACATCTGCACACAGTCGTGCAATAAATAAGTTATTTCATATCGGGTGATATATCGGGCGATTTATCGGCTGATATTTCAAATATCGGCCGTTTTTTGCTGCAAACGATATGGCGAACGATTTTCCGATATCGTATTGGTAGCAGGCAAAAAAGGAGATATCAGATGATACCTCGGCTGACTCGGCCTATATTTAAAACAAGGATTGTGGTCCATGGAGACACAAATTCCCAGAAAAATGGGGACATGGATATAAAAGGACATAATAACAAAAAAGGCAGAAATCACACATTACGGTCATGAACATAATTGACAGTAAAACTAAAACTACTAGAATACAACACAGCAAGGACACACAACAGCAATTTGTATCATGTATATGTTTCTAATGTGTATAACAAACAATTTTTAATAATTCAACTGAAGAATAATGTTTAAATATGATTCAAATTAAGATTGTATACATTTGAGTTACTATACATCGGGAATAGTTCTTAATCTTCTTCAACTCGCCATAGAGCACCGTAATGAACCTTGTTTCCTGGTTCCTATACTGATAGCATATTGTAAGTTTATTATATTTTAATAAAAATTTTATTTTGATTCTTTTCCATAAACATTAAAAATTTGAACATAGGAGTAGGAAAAAAAATCGTGTCAAACTATATGCAGTGCATACCAAAGAAGCGTGTAACATTTGTGAAAAATGTGCCCCAGAATTGTCTACGAGTCTCTCAAATTCAAAGTACATAAATTGATGACGCACTGTGAAGTGCCTTGTTTGTCTACCACAGATAGGGATTTGTGATAGAAGTGTCATTGATACGTTTCTATGGTTATTTAGAAATATGGAAGCCAGGGAGCATGGACTTTGACATGGAACATGAATACAACATGCGATCGGCAAATCCTTACAAAGTAGGATGCAGGGACACTAATGTGTCTACATATAATAAACATGAAAAACCATGTGATTGAAATATGTGTAACTAGAAATAGAAAACAAAATCTTACTAATTTAAGTTTGTAGCTTCTAATGAAGTAATGAACCCAAAAAAAAGAAAAAGAAAAATAAATAAATAAATAAATAAAGTCAAATCAAGGAACACCTTACCTAACACAAGCCTATGAAGCCCTTCACAGGTCAGGGAACATTTAGGTTATATTAACAACATATCTCTCTTATGAAAGTATCCATTCTTCTGTCAAAGGATCTCTTTTATGTTTGTTAGGTGACACATGGCTCAATATGGTGTATAAGTGTCCAAAACATCATCTTTAGCTTTTCTTTTTTAAAAGCTAACAACGCCTAGACATGCAATCTTTTTGCTTCTTAAATCCGACACGGCTCCATAGTTTTGAGACACATCAGGCCATGGTTCAAAATCGCGGTCTTAGTCGCCGCCTCGGCGGGCACCGTTCCACATCGGTCGCGGCCCCCCCGACTAGGGCAAGACGCGCGAAACGCTACATAAAGGGCTCAAAAAAATCTAAAAAAACATAACAAATCTTAAAAAATGTAGACATCAAAACTGACATATAACATGTCCAAAATATATCACCTAGCACATAGATAACGCATAAATAAATGCATCGCGGCATTAAAATATTAAAATAAATCATAATTTAGTAATTATATGAAATTAATTAAATTTAAATTAGCTCTACCTTTCTAATAAAAAATTAAATTATATAAAATTAATTATATGAAATTTTGACTTAACTCGACCTTGACTCAGGGCCGACTCGGCTAACTCGCCGACTCGGCCTTAGCTCGGGCCGAGTCGGCCCGAGTGAAGCAAAACAATGCAATAGATTAACTCGTGGACGGCCTCGGAACGGTCGAGTTTTTGAACCTTGCATCAGGCAAGTGTCATACAATTGTTGGTGTATGATACAAGTCGAACACGGTCACCAAACTCACTTTGAAGTGCAAGTTCTTCATAGAATGGACTACGTCTCTTCATCCCAAACATCAAAAAGAATTAATTTATATTAGTTTGTGAAGTGTTTAATCAATAAACATCCATGACTGGTAAAATCCCCTCAATTGGTATACAACTGACTTCTAGAAATACATCACAGAAATATTCTTGAGAACTGAAGACACTCCATGACATGTTGTCGTTCTTGTTGTCCTTGTGTTTGTTATCAGCCTTGTTATTTCATTTTTTCTCATTGCTATTGTTACTTGAGTGAACTTTGATAGCATGTGCTCTCCATTATTTACAAGAGTTGTTATTTGCATTACATTAACCCACGAATTAGGTGTCGCGGTACGGAGAGGACCAACATTTTTGTTGTCTAGAAAGTAGAACACTGAAGGAGGATCGGTTGAGCGCTTTTAATAGCACTGAGTGGGGCTAACGCCTAGCTGTTGCCTAGGCAGAAAAGGAATTAAAATGAAAAGAAATTGGAGGCCTTGGAGAAGAAAGGAAAAGAAAAAGCATTGTCGACACTATAACCTTAAATGGTTTCTGTAAAGTTAAGTTATTAATATTTGGGTTATATTCGGCTACTGGGTTATTACCTATATTTACACATTTACCCTCCTTGTTTTCTATATATATCTTGTAACTCTCTTTTATCTAACACAATCTTCTTTAGGGGTTTTTATTTCTTTACATAGTATCTGAGCAAGAGAAACCCTAATCTTTAAATCCACCATCTCCTTACTTCTTTTCCTCAAATTTCTTCTTCCTTTTCCTCCACCATCACCTCCACAGTGCCGCCGCCCCCTCCCAGGGCCTCCAGCAGTGTCACCGCCGCCCCTCTTAGGGCCTCCAACAGTGTCGCCACCCCCTCCTAAGGTCTCAAGCTTTGTCGCCTTCCCTCAACAGTGACGCCATCATTCCAAAATCAGTTTTTTGGAGCTGTTCTGGTTCTTTTCCTACTCTACAAGGCATATTTTTGAGATCTGATCTCTTTCCGACATAAAAATCAGATTTTTAAATCTGATCTGGGCTCTACATGCCGTATCTTGAGTTATGATTTTACAACATAAAAATAAGTTTTTTTACATCTGATCTAGTTATTTGGATGCTCTACAAGCCTTCTCTGGTGAGATTTGATCTATTTCTTACTTAAAAATCAGATTTTACATCTGATCTGGCTATTTCAGGCTGAGATATTGTTTCTTTGATGCAAGTCTAGTTGTCTATGCATTTATCTGGTAACTAAGTTGCTTTTATTTCTTACTTACTGGCTATTATCTGCTACTACTGATCTCGGGTGATCTATCTACTGGCTACTATGTCTAAGACTACAAGTTCCTCCTCCACTTGATCTCCTCTCCGATAGTTGATTCTATTCCCAAGACAATATTGGGGACTACGGTAAAGTTGAATGAACCCAATTACTTGTTATGGGCGCGGGCATTCTGTATATTCATTGGCGCTCAAAACAAATTGGCTCACCTTCAAGATCCACCTGCTACTTCAGATCCTACTTATATAACCTGGCTACTGGAGATTATTCTGTAATGACATGGCTTCTCAATAATCTAGAGGAAAAGATTAGTTGTAGTGTTATGTTCTTGACTACCGTTAAGGAGATGTGTGATACACTAAGGTGGAGTATGACAATGAGAAGAACCTCTCGAGAGTGTTTGAGAGCTATAAGCGCCTGTTTGAGCTCAAAAGGGAGACAAATTTGTGCCTGAGTTCTATGGCGAACTCATAGGTCTTCTTGATGAGTTAGAGATGCATCAACCTGCTATAACTGATGCGGCAACACTGAGGGATATCATCAGGTTTTCGCGGTATCGAAGTTTCTATCTGACTTGAGTCTTACACTACGATCCCAAGTGCGGGGTCGATACTGGGAGGAGATAGTATTGCCGCGTTGACTGCCACCTTCTCGAGAGTTATGCAGGTCTCTACTGGATCTGATGTTCATCTGTACTATCCATTGAGCAGTCTGTCATCATTTCGTTCATGACAGAGGTCATGGTCGTGGCCGCGATTTAGAAGGGCGATGGACGTGGATTCGTTGGAGGTGGACGTGGATCTTGTTAACCCAGAGGCCCTTCACTCTAGTTTTGATTATGATTAACTCATGTAGTTATTGTTTACTAATAATCTTGTAATATTTAGTTTGAGATATTTGATCAAGATATCAGTAGGTGATTAGCTTCAACAAAGGTGTTTTGGAGCTTTCACATGGTGATTCAAGAGCTCGAGCGTCATGATCGCATCTAGTACTCAGATGGAGTCAAGCTCGTTGGATCGTGTTTGGATCGAGTCGACTTGGAGACGGAGTTCTACAAGAAAATCTCAGTTTGTTTAGTTTAAGATTTTGGTTTAGATCTTGTGTTAAAGATTAGATAGTGTTGATATGCTCAAGTTCACAATACACACACAAGTTTAAAGATTCATGTTTGTTTTCGGTTTAACCGATTTTGAATTTCTAGTTCAAATCTATGGTTTTCATGAATAGATAGAATCAAAACAAGTTTACATGATTTAATGTATATTAGATTTGATCTATATACATCTATGCTTCATCTTTTTAGAAAAACGTATTTTGATAGTCTATTTCATCAGTTTGGAGTTTCGTATTTAAACAAACTTATTTTTATATTTAATGTCAAAAATATAGATATAATATTCTTCATGTATATTGGATTCTATCCGTATACAATATGCTTCAAAATTGTTTCAATATCATGTTTTTGTATTTATACAAGTTTATAGAAAAACCGTATTTTCCTTTAGAAGTTTGGTTTCTGGAAAATATCATTTTTGGTTTAAGACAAATTTTCAAGAACACAAAATTGGTTCAAATTGTTTAGAATATGTTTTTTTACACACATATTTGTATTTCAAAGATATAATAAGAACTGATTTTTGTAGAATTTATGTGATTTTATGGGATTTATTTGAAGTTAAAAAGTCAAGTTTTTAAATCCTAAAATTTTTGCCTGCCAGGCTCTAGTGGTCGAGCGGATGGTTGACCGAACCAGTGGTCGGTCGACCGTCCGGTCGACCGATGTGCACGGGACGTGCACAAAGGCCAAGTGGTTTGGCCAGTCGACCGTGCGGTCTACCGACTAAGATCACCCCTCTCGAGTGGGGGCCGGTCGACCGGGCGGTCAACCGGAGGCACAACGGTCAGAAATATGACTGTTGGCCGTTCGATCAACCGGAGGGGCAATCTGGGCTTTTCCAGCTTGCAACGGCAGAATTTTGTGGAGGTTATAAATACCCCATTCTTGAGCTGTTTTCTCTAAGAATTTCTAGAGCAAATTTTCTATCTTTCAGCAAGTTTTTAAAAGAGTTTTAGTGCCAAAAAATTGATCTTTATTTGTTTTAAAAAGGGTTGGAAAAAATCAAGAAAATGAGAAGTCTTTGGGATTGATTTTTTTATCTTCATTTCTATAGCTATTCTAGAAGTTTTCCTAAGAGTTTTTCTGTGTTTTTTATTTCCAAACTCTTTATTTTCTCACACATGAGCTATCTATCTATCCTATCTATTAGGATCATTGTTTTGTGAGAAAGAATTGATTTGTGGTCTTTGAGATCACCAAGTTGTAAACCTTCCATACTTTGTGATATCCCTCTAGTGAGAGGTGATTGTGTTGATATCCCTCTAGTGTGAAAGTGGTGATTGAGTATCCCTCTAGTGAGAGGTTGATTATTGTTTGGCTAAGTGCCTATCCCTCAATTGTGAGGTTGATCTTATTGGCTTGGTGCCTTGCCTCTAAGGTAGAGGTTGTATTTGGTGAGAGAGAAATTGTGCACTCCCAAATTGTATTTACCCAAATCCTCAGTGAAGGTTCGCTGTGTGGAAAGTCCTGTGTGGACGAGTTAGTGGAAATCCTTCTGTGTGAAGGCGGTGACGTAGAGCTGGGTGCTCGAACCTCAAAACATATCTCGGTGTTTGCATTTGTCCACTATCTCTTAACTCTCTATTATATTGTGTCTTGCATTGATTCATATTGTTCATTAATATTTATATGTTTGGCATTGCTTGTGTGTGCCTCACTTGTGTTGAACCAAGAGAGCTTTACATAGCACCTCAACTCTTATTTAGAAGAATTTAGAGGAGATAGTCCAGAGCTCTTCACCGGGAATACGGCTACACTCTTTGGTTACACCAAGTGTGTTACGCATTATTTGTCATTAGATTAGCCATACACCTATTCACCCCCCATCTAGGTGTACTTTCAATTGGTATCAGAGCCTACGCTCCTGATATTAGGTTTAACCACCTAGGAGTGAGATCTTGGCTAGCTAATCTATCATTTGCACTTGCACACATATAGTTTGCACTTATGGATAACCCACCCATATTTGATATCTCTAAATTGATATATGGAAGGTTCGGATGAGTTGGCATTTAAAAGCCATAGGTTGGAAAGTTTATCTTGCCATTACCAAGGAATCTTACCCTAGTAATAGCAAGCATTTATAGGCCAATGCACAAGCTCTAAAGGCACTTAGAAAATCACTTAGAAAAGAATATTTAAATATGGTTTCTCATTGTGATTCCGCCTTTACAGTGTGGAACACATTGACATCTCCCGAGCTACAAACGCAAATCAATGAGGAAAATCTAGTGGAGAAGAGTTCGACCAACGTTGCTACATGGTCCAAGGGAATGACTCTCTTGAGGTAAATTCGGAAACTCAACTAGATGATTGTGCTAGTTCTTCCGGCGATGATTTAGTTGATGTCGATGCTTTAAATGAAGAACTTTCCATTGTTTATGAAAAATTATTAGAAAAATATAAAGCTTTGAAAAAAAAATTTAGACTTAATAAAGAAAATGAGGATTTGGTTTCAAAACTTGATGTGTCTTTGCAAGAGAAGGTTGAGATTTCTAATGAAAGGGACTCATTGAAATCCCAACTTGAACTTGCTCTAAATGAAAACAAAATTTGAAAAACAAAAATGATTGCAATGATGTTTTGAAGAATAATGAGATTTTGTCTTCAAAACTTGATTTTGTTTTAAAAGAAAATGAAACTATGAAAAATAAAATTGCTTTAATTTCAAAGAATTTGGATTTGATTTCTAATGAAAATAAATCCTTGAAAAATGATTTATCTTCTCATGTTTGCCATGCTAGTATAGCTTCACCACCTAGTGTATCTATTGCATGTACCACCTCTTCTTCTATAATTGAAAATAATATATGTATGTTAAAGAAGAGTGTTGATTGTTTGGGTTCCACTTTGAGCTAATGTGTCATGAACCACACACGATTGGAATCCATGTTTCGAAAGAAACAAGTTCCTCCTATGCATGCATACCATACACGGCATACACATGCTCCTCACATCCATACACAATAGAATGTATGCTCATGTGTACACTTGTACACATTGTGGACGTAAGGACCACCTTACAAATTTTGCTTTGATAGAATTCATGATTCAAATTTTGCAAATAGATTTGTTTGGGTTAGAAAATAAGCTAACCCCCATGGACCCAATAGAGTATGGGTACCAAAGACCACTCCTATTTTATTTGATGTAGGTGTGGGCTCTCACATGACGTGAGAGTGACGGTGCCTTGAGGTGGATGCATTCCGAGCTAAACGGTGACTATTTTGGATGCATCACTTTCAAGGGAAGCTTGGTGGGAGGATCACGATGGTTTGGAGATATAGAGATGTGCCCTCATGGTTTTGGTAACGGTCTCTAACTCCCATTTAGTTTACATGCTTTTATGTTATTGATTTTTAGCATGTTTTGATTATTATGTTAATTGTCATGATTAGACATGTGATATACATATGTAGTATTTTTGATATACACTCATATTCTATATGGACCTATATTTTTGTGTTTCTCACTTTAGTTTTGCTATGTTGTATATCCTAGTCTAATACATGTGTAATTACATAATGATCATATTGGCGTAGGTTTTCGTTTTATGCTTCATGATTTGATTACATGTTTAAGATGTAGTTTTCATTAAAACTTGTGTCAATACTTGTACAACTAGTGAGCCACAAATTGATTATTATATGTTTTGTGCTAAATTGATCATTTGTACCCATTAGATGTACTAGGATAGCCTAGTTTTGATGATTCATGTATTTTGACTTGTATTCCCTATTTTTGGACATGTTTTTCATGATGATATGTTTTAGTTTCATGTATATGTTAATTTTGCCAAAACTATTGGATATACATGTATAACCTTGAGTCATTTGCCTTTCATGCAAAATCTCTTTATAGACTCAATTGTGTTTGGATATGTATGTATACCTTTAGTTTTGACAAAACATACATATGCCTTGGAGTTAGTATTGTTTTGATGAAAATTAAATTTTCATTTGTTTTAAGGAATTTCATATTGAGCTTAAATGTCTTATTTCTATGATGCTGATTACATGACTTTTTACACTCTCTATTTGATGTCTACTTATGATTTATTTTCATGAGAGTATGTACTTTATAGACTTTGAGTGTTGATGATTGTATGATTTTCAAAGTTTCATAGATATATCCTTGTTTTGTTCCTTACTTGAAGGATTTCGTACTAGTTTATAAGTTTATCACAAAATAGTGTGTATTTCTTCATTTTGAAAGAGTTTTCAATTATGCTAAAATTATTTTCAAACTTATTTTTGAAAACTCCTACGCAACATGGGCTGGACGGGCAACCATGCCTATCTCTTTATTGAAAAATCTATTTAAACATGTGCATGAAATGGAGGTAGTATAAGTTATACACTTGGTTCTCATCATATTTTCAATTGGTATCCCAATTGATATTTTCATAGTTGTATACTCATCTTTGGTTTTGCATATATGTATGCTTCAAAACTTCAAAAAGTATCAATTTCTATTGGTATTTACTTTTTCATACATATATATATATGACTTGATTGTGCTTACTATATCTTTACATCTTAACACAAATTATGTTTTGCTAAGCTTGATTTACACCTTAATGACTATTAGTTTTCAAATTGATATTTTATACAAGCTTATGCATCATTTTTATTGATATTTCATAAAGGGGGAGAAAACTTCATGTTTTAGTTTTCAATCGAGATTGTATTTCCAATTGGTATCCTACTCCCACACTTTATGACAAAATTAGAATATCATTTTTCATCAATATTTGGTATATTATTTTTCAATTGGTTTCCTATGCTCTTAATGAAAAATATTTTAATTTAGAATATGCTAACATTTTCAATATTGGTATCAAAAATCTTAAATTGGCTTTATTTTAAAATTTGGTATCTTTATTACAAAATGAATTGTTTAACCAAATAGTTGGTTTGTTTTTCAATTGGTATCATATTTCATTTTAAATTGGTATCTATATTGAAATGAGTTATGTTCACATAAAAATATTTGGTTTTCACTTTCAATTGATATCAAAATTATAAAATATTCTCTTTTGGTATCAAAATTACAAGATGATTACATTTGGTATCAAGATTCTAAATACATATATATTTCAATTGGTATCAAAACATACAATGTTTCATTTTCCATTGGTATTAAAAGTTTACAAGATATTTTCAATTAGTATCTTTGGTATCTTAAAATTTTTTTGTTTATTTTCAATTGGTATCATAATTTGGTATCAAATGTTTTGATATTTATTGCTTATATGTAAGGGAAGCTTAACATCTTCTCTATATATATTCATGTTGAGTGTATCTCATATTGAGGAGCTTGACCGCTCTTCTTTATGTGTTACACATGTGTAGGAGGAGCTTCACATCTCCTTGTATACATTGTATATTATGTGTTATGTGATTAGGGTCTAGTCATCTCTTTTTCATGTAATGCATGTATGCAGGGGGAGTTAACTTCACGTCTCTCCTCTTCATGAATGTAGATAGCATATACTCCTTATTGTTTTGATTTATGCCAAGAAGAAAAATATTATTTATGTCTTTAGTGTTTGTACCCCTTTGTTGATGAATTGACAAAAAGAGGGAGAGAAATTTGGAGTTTTTATATATGCATGTTTGTTTAATTTGTTATCTTTTACCATTGGTATCAAGAGCATCTTTTATTGGTATCAAGAGCATATTTATTTCATTGGTATCGAATATCATGTTTATGCATATTTATGTTGAGCATTCATTGCATATCTATTTTTTTATTGCTATGCATTAGTTAAGGGAAGCTTCTATAAAGCTTAACTTTAATCCATGCATATATAACTTCATGAGTTTTGTCATCATCAAAAAGGGGGAGATTATTGGCTCAGAGGCCCTTCACTCTAGTTTTGATGATGACTAACTCATGTAGTTATTGTTTACTAATAATCTTGTGATATTTAGTTTTCAGATATTTGATCAAGATATTAGTAAGTGATTAGCTTCAATAAAGGTGTTTTGGAGCTTTCACATAGTGATTCAAGAGCTCGAGCGTCATGATCGCATCTAATACTCGGATGAAGTCAAGCTCGTTTGATCGTGTTTGGATCGAGTCGACTTGGAGACGGAGTTCTACAAGAAGACCTCAGTTTGTTTAGTTTAAGATTTTGGTTTAGATCTTGTGTTAAAGATTAGATAGTGTTGATATGCTCAAGTTCACAATACACACACAAGTTTAAAGATTCATGTTTGTTTTCGATTTAACTGGTTTTGAATTTCTAGTTCAAATCTATGGTTTTCATGAATAGATAGAATCAAAACAAGCTTACATGGTTTAATGTATATTAGATTTGATCTATATACATCTATGCTTCATCTTTTTAGAAAAACTTATTTTGATAGTCTTTTCATGAGTTTAGAGTTTTATATTTAAACAAAACTTATTTTTATATTAATGTCAAAAACATAGATATATTATCCTTCATGTATATTGAATTCTATCCATATACAATATGCTTCAAAGTTGTTTCAATATCATGTTTTTTTATTTATACAAGTTTATAGAAAAACCGTATTTTCCTTTAGAAGTTTGGTTTCTAGAAAATACGTTTTTGGTTTAAGGTAAATTTTCAAGAACACAAAAATGGTTCAAATTGTTTAGAATATGTGTTGAATTTTACTCACACATATTTGTATTTCAAAGATATAATAAGAACTGATTTTTGTGGAATTTATGTGATTTTATGAGATTTATTTGAAGTTAAAAAGTCGAGTTTTTAAATTCTAAAATTTTCCCTGCCAGGCTCTGGCGGTCGACCGGACAGTCGACCGGACCAGTGGTCGGTCGACCGTCCCGGTCGACCGATGTGCACGGGACGTGCACAAAGGCCAAGTGGTTTGGCCGATCGACCGCGCGGTCGATCGACTGAGATCACCCCACCTCGGGACCGGTGAGCTGTTTTCTCTAAGAATTTCTAGAGCAAAATTTTTTATATTTCAGCAAGTTTTTAAAAGAATTTTAGTGCCAAAAGATTTGATCTTTATTTGTTTTAAAAAGGGTTGGAAAAATCAAGAAAAGGAGAAAGTCTTTGGGATTGATTTTTTATCTTCATTTCTATAACTATTCTAGAAGTTTTCCCAAGAGTTTTTCTTTGTGTTTTTGATTTCCAAACTCTCTATTTTCTCACACTTGAGCTATCTATCTATCTTATCTATTAGGATCATTGTTTTGTGAGAAAGAATTCGTTTGTGGTCTTTGAGATCACTAAATTGTAAACCTTCCATACTTTGTGATATCCCTCTAGTGAGAGGTGATTGTGTTGATATTCCTCTAGTGAGGTATTGTGAAAGTGGTGATTGAGTATTCCTCTAGTGAAAGGTTGATTGTTGTTTGGCTAAGTGCATATCCCTCAATTGTGAGGTTGATCTTGTTTCGGTTTGTACCTTGCCTCTAAGTGTAGAGGTTGTATTTAGTGAGAGAGGAGTTGTGCACTCCCAAATTGTATTTACTCAAATCCTCAGTAGAGGTTCCTTGTATAGGAAGTCCTGTATGGACGAGTTAGTGGAAATCCTTCTGTGTGAAGGCGGGGACGTAGAGCTGGGTGCTCGAACCTCGAAACATATCTCGGTGTTTGCGTTGATCCACTATCTCTTAACTCTCTCTTATGTTGTGCCTTGTATTGATTCATATTGTTCATTCATATTTATATGCTTGGTATTGCTTGTGTGTGTGCCTCACTTGTGTTGAACCAAGAGAGTTTTACATAGCACCTCAACTCTTATTTAGAGGAATTTAGAGGAGATAGTCCAGAGCCCTTCATCAGGAATTCGGCTACTATTTGGTTACACTAAGTGTGTTGCAATTAGTTTTTAATTCCGCATTATTTGTCATTAGATTAGTCACACACCTATTCACCCCCCTCTAGATGTACTTTCAGATCTTATGAAGGCAGACAGAGTACCTCTGAGAAAGGCCCCCGGCAATGTAGGCATTATGGACGTAGCAATCACATCTCTGAAAAGTGTTGGGCGAAATTTGGATGTCCCGAGTAGGCACAGCTATCTGATTCTGGTTCTCTTGCCCCGTGTGGTACTGCTCAGAGTTCTTCATCTGCTATTCATGACTCTTCCACGGTTGTACTGTCGCAGGAGGAGCATGATAGACTCTGACAGCTAAAGTTCTCTCAGAACGATCTTTCAGCGACTCATGCATCTGCTTCAGGTATGCACGCCTATACTGCCTCCTCAAAAGCCTTAGATATTAAACTCTGGAGCCTCATCCCACACGATAGGTATTATACAAAAGTTTGTTATCTTGAACATCTCCACTGTCCACCCCTCTTTAAATTGCTGATGGTACCCATTCACCTATACTAGGTAATAGGGTAATCCAGGCTACTCCATCTTTGACCCTTACTGATGTCCTTTATGTTCCACGATTTTCTGTTAGTCTCTTGTCTATCAGTCAGCTTACTAAACAAAACAATTGCAAAATAACGTTTTCCGTTCTCATTATGTGTTTCAGGACCTGTTAACTGGGAGGAGGATTGGTTGGAGAATGAGTGAGGTATATACTATTTGGACAATCGAGTGACCCTACGGGCTTCGTTGCAGGTCAGCCTAATCCGGTTTTACTGTGGCACTGGAGCTTAGGTTATCCTTGGTACAAAAAATGTGGTATGCTATTAGACATCTATCTCTTCTTTAGGTTGTGAGTCTTGTGATTTAGGTAAGCATCAACGTGCTACCTTTTAGAGTCGAGTCAATAGTCGTAGTAGTTCTACTTTTTAGTTGGTCCATTCTGATGTTTGGGGTTCTAGTTGTGTGCCCTCTATTAAGAGTTTTAGATATTTTCTGCTCTTTATTGATGACTTTTCTCGCATAACATGATTCTATCTCCTAAAATAGAGGTCAGAAGTGTTCAGTGTAATTGAGTCTTTCTTTAATGAAATAAAAAATTAATTTTTTACTTCCAGTCATGTGTTTCGTACTAATAATGCCTTGGAGTATGTAAAAAAAGATGTCTCTAATTTTTGTTCCAAAAATAAAATTATTCGTTAGACTTCTTGTTCTCATACATCCCAACAAAATAGAGCTGCTGAGAGAAAACAAACATATTCTAGATGTTGCTAGAACCTTAATGTTCCAAATAAGTGTTCCGAAATATTTATGGTCTGATGTTGCGTTAAGTACTTGTTATATAATTAATAGAATGCCTTCTTCTATTCTCAATAAAAGTTCTCCATTTTCTTGTCTCTATGCTAAAAAAACCCTTCTTCGTGACTCCCCGTGTTTTTGGATGCATTTGTTTTGTTCAAGACTTGTCTCCTGGGCTAGATAAGCTATCTCCTAGATCTATAAAGTGTCTTCATTGGGTATTTTAGAGCACAAAAAGGATACCGGTGTTATAATCCCTCCACCAGGAAGTATTTGGTACCTACTGATATCATAATTTTTGAGTTTGTTTCATATTTCTCTACACATGTTCCTGTCACTATATCTGAGATTGTTCCTCCTTCACTATCTGTGCCATTGCCTACACCTGTTTCTACTGTTTCTTCGCCAATGCCGCCTGTAAAAAACTATAGATTCACCTGCATCAAAGCCAGCTCGGGATTTCATATACGTCTACACTCATCGCCCAAACGTTCCTGCGTCCAAGCCAATTCCGATTAATTCCTCTCCGGTAGACGGTCCTCCTCCACCATCGGCTTCCCCTCTGATCTTGATATTCCTATTGCTCTTCGAAAAGGTAAACGATCTTGCACTGATCACCCTATTTCGAATTTCGTCTCTTATGATCACCTAAACCTCACTTTTCGCCAGTTTAGTCTCTCTTTGTCTTCTGAGTCTATACCAAGGTCTTATACAGAGGTTTTATTAGTATCTGCCTGGAAATAGGTTATGGATGAGGAGACGGAAGCTCTTACTTTAGAGGAACTTGGGAGTTGGTGTCAGCACCAACAGATGAGTGGTTGTTGTTTGTCGCTGGGTCTTTGTTTTAAAATACCACCCAGATGGATCTGTGGATAGATATAAGGCCAAGTTCGTGGCCAAGGATTATACTTAGACATATAGCATCGATTATTTTGAGCCGTTCTCGCCAGTTGCCAGGATGAACTCCATCAGGATTATGTTCTCTATGGTTGTTAACTTGTCATGGCCATTGTTCCAGCTGGATGTCAAGAATGCCTTCTTATTTGGGGATCTTCAAGAGAAAGTTTATATAGAGCAACCTCCAAGTTATGTTGCTCTAGTGGAGCCTAATGTTTATCGCCTAAAGAAGGCTGTATATGGACTCAAACAGAGTCCAAGGGCGTGGTTTGAGAAGTTCAGTCTTATCGTTTCTGGTATTGGCTTTTGCCGATGTCATTCAGATTTTGTTTTCGTTCGGAGCGCAAAGTCTGGCATTGTAGTTTTGAATGTTTATGTTGATGACATTTTGCTGACTGGTAGTGACTCATCTGGAATAGTGGAGATTAAAATGTATCTCAAACATCATTTTGTATCTAAGAATATGGGACGTCCAAAATACTTTTGAGAATTAAAGTTGCACATCAAAAACACAGTATACTTCTTTCTCAACGAAAGTATACTCTGAACCTTCTGGAGGAAACGGGATTTTTGGGATGCAAGCCTGCTAATACACCAAGGGAAGCCAATGTGGATTTATGTTTTGATGATAGTCATACACTTGATGATCCAGGGAGATATAAATGATTGATTGGGAAGCTGATTTATCTTAAGGTAACTAGGCCAGATATAACTTTTGTTGTTGGAGTCTTGAGTAGATTCATGTATCAGCCTAGAGAGACTCATTGGTTAGCTGCGATGAGGGTTCTAACTTACATCAAGAGTTATCCAGAAAAAGAATTTGTGTATAGGAAACATGAAAATGTACAAATTTCTGGATACTCTGATTCAGGATATGCTAGTGATCGAGGGGATAGAAAGTCTGCTACTGGCTATTGCACCTTTATTGGAGGAAATCTAGTGAGTTGGAGGAGCAAGAAGCAAGATGTTACGTCTCGCTCAAGTGTTGAAGCTAAGTATAGAGCTACGACTCATACAGCATGCGAGATGATGTGGTTAGAAAATTTACTGATGGAGCTTGAATTCAGACAGCCTAGACCAATGCATGTGCATTGTGATAATCAGTCTGCCATCTATATTACCCAGAATCCAGTGTTTCATGAAAGAACTAAACACGTTGAGATTGACTGTCACTTTGTCAGATATGTTTGGACCAAGAAGGTGGTTATGTTCTAATTCACACCATCTTCGAACAATTAGCTGATTTACTTACCAAAACTGCCTTACCTCAGGCATGTTCTAATCTTTATAACAAGCTGAGCATGTTAGATGTTTATGCTCTAACTTGAGCGGAATATTAAGTTATTAGTATTTGGGTTATTGGATTATTGGGTAATTACCTATATTTACCTATTTACGCTCTTTGTCTTCTATATATATCTTGTAACTCTCTTTTATCTAATACAATCTTCTTTAAGGTTTTTCTATTCCTTTATAGTTTCAACATTGTCGTTAGACGTCATTGGGTAACCTCGCCATAGGAGCTCTTTGGATTCAAGGAATTGGGTGGAAGTGAAGAAGTGGGAAGTATCTTTTCCCATTTCTATTGTTCATCCAAACACCGGAAAAAGAAAATAGAAAAAGTTCTTTCCTTTTCTCTTTTACACAACCATTTCCTCACTTCTAAAATGCTACAGTTAATTTTGTGGTCATGTAAATCTCAATTGTAATAAGTTGTAGCACAAAACAGTTAATTTTTTGCTCATGTAAATCTCACTTGCATTCTAATTACAGTCCATTTTTTTATTTTTCTTAATTACTTTTTATTTTAATATTATTTTGCGGTCAACTTTGTGGTCAACTTTTCCACTTCCACTTCCACATTACCATTCAAACACCGGAAAAGACAACATTTTTCAAACCACACTTCCCAACAACATCCAAACACCAGAAAACTTACTAATTCCCAAGTTCCAAAGGGAACTATTACCACTACCTCACTTTTTCACTTCCTCACTTCCACCCTTAACCAAACAGGCCCATAGTCACCCTCATTGCAACCCTTCCATGCATTGATGCCTTAAGAGGGAGGGTCAGGGATTCAAACCATAATCTTATATAAGCGGGCCAGGTCTTCTTATTACTCGGGTTTAACTGACAAGAAATGGGTGCTAACTTGAGCAGGGTTCAAAGCCTCGGCCGAGTCATCTCCAGAACGGTCACCGCCGATCCGAGAATGAGACGCGAGTTAATCTTTGTGAAGGAAATAGACCGACTCAGGTGACTCAGGCGAGTCCCGATACGACTGGGATTGACTCGACCGAGTCAGACCCGAGTTGGCCCCGAGTCGGTTTATAAAAAAGAAAAAAAGTGAACCAATTACCGGACTTGTATCTAGGGCTCGCCCGTCCGCCGTTGTCGCCTGCCCGTCGTCGTCAATCTCTCTTTCTCCCTTTGTCTTACCTCTCTCTCGATCCCTCTTTTTCTCTCTCCCTCTGTCTCTCTCCCTCATTGCCAATCCTCTGCCTCACCTCTCCCCCGATCTCTTTCCCGCTGTCTCTTTCTCTCTCTCCCTCTCTTCCTCTCTATCCCGATCTCTCTCAGAGATCGGGACATAGAGGGAGAGACAGAGGGAGAGAGTGTGAGAGAGAGATGAGAGACGAGACAGGGGGAGGGAGAGAGGGAGAGGGGGAGGAAGGAGAGGCAGAAAATGATAGAGAAAGAAAATGAGACAGAGAGAGTGAGTGAGAATATATTGGTGAATTAACAGTCTAATGTTTTATTACTATTTGGCTATTAGTTTATATCTTATTTAACTTCCTAGATTTTAGCTTGAGTATTTTAGTTTAGTAATAAAACATTTATCTTGCCAATCACATTAAGACATTATTATTTATGGATGAGATTCTCCAATGTGACTGATCGAACGGTCAATCTCGCACCATAAATGAGAGGGGTCTATCTAAATCTGGGATGATTTAGGTTTCAACATCGTAAACAGGCGGAGACAAGATTTTTACGTGAAAACCCATAATGGGAAAAACCACGAGAGAGAAATCACTATATTTTCTTGAGATTACAGTAAACTTTGTAGAGTATTCTTGTGTTTACAATTTCTTTGATCCTGACCCCTTTCCTCCATAAATCTCTAGGTGTACAAGTACTATGTAGCGTTGTAACTGACGGTGCGAATTTCTTGAATCTCCACAACTGCACAATTTGCACGTTGGGATCCTTCCATAACCGCTCATATTGCTGTACTTTATTGTTTGAATTGACATATGTCGATATATCCACCACTATCCATAACTGCCCCCACTGAAATAGGGGAGTATTTAAAACGTGGAGATATCGTAGCAGCATAACTACCTCTGCGATCCAGGAAACCCTGCTGCTAAACTGTGTCCAGTGGAAGCGAGAATCTCCGCGGAAAGCCTATGTCGTGGAGGTCGAGGAGAGATCTAGTAGTTGCAAATATCGAAGAAAGAAAGTGACACAGAGGGAGAAGCAAAAAAGATGATCGATGCGGGCTAGATCTCGTTTTAGCGCTGACGAACCCTGAAGAGATCTCCAAGGAGGGTAACTACTTGAATCTACAAGCAAGAATGACCTGAATTCACAATCTAAGAGAACAACTCGAATCCACGAGCAAATATAAGGAAAACTCAAAAGTTTATTGATAAAAAATTGAAAATCTAAAACCCTAAGATACAATGGCCTTATATAGGCAAATAAAAGAATAATACTTTTTTAACTAGAAAACTAAAATAAAGAAATAGAAATAAAACAAATTGGAATCCAAAACGAACACAGAAAATAACTCTTAATCAGAATCAGAAATACTTATACGTAACAGGCATGTCGACAGTTGAAGGGGGTTGTCGATAGATAAGGAAAAACTGTCATACCCGGACTCTCAATAAAAGCCTGTCGACAGCTCATATGAAGGGATTGTCAACATGTCAAGAAAGACTGACAAATCCAGACTCTCGGGAAAGGCCTGTCGACAGGCCAATTGACAGGTTAAGCTAATTTAGCTTGTTGATTTCCTTGCCTTGCTGCTTGATCTTCTACATCAGTCCCCCCTCCTCAAAAGAACTCATCCTCGAGTTATAGTCAGGATATAGCTGCTCAGGATCGCAGTTCTTGTAAATAATAACCAATAAAATAGTAATTGTAAATATGTTTAAGTTAGATTTAGAAGTATTGCGACCATGGTCACAGTTCTCAACTTAACAAACAATTTTTGTTATAACACTCCACTAATGAGATTAGTAACTGGAAATATATTCAGATAAGATTTACAAGTACTGCGATCATGATCGCAGTTCTCGTATAATAACTAATAAAACAGTAATTGTAAACATATTTAGATAAGATTTAGAAGTACTGCAACCATGGTCGTAGTTCTCAACTTAACAAATAATTGTTTGTTATAACACTGCGACTTTGATTGCATTGATTCATTGAACACAAATAATAATTGATTTCTAGCACTGCTACCATTAACGCATTAATCAAATACACAAAATTCCACATAGAAGAAAAGCAGACAAATCCAAATCAAACATAACGAATCAGATTAATCAGCTACTACAATCAATTAATCAAAATCGATATGAAAAAAGAATTACCTAAAAAATTAAACAATCAACAAAATCAAAATAAAAAATTGAAACGAACTATATTGAAATCATCTACACAAAAAAAAAAATTAACTTAACCTGATCCGAGGAAATCGCCATGGCAAAGGAAAGAAGAAGACGATGAGAGAAAAATCGACGAAATCTGATATGATAGATGAAGAAGATTTGAAAAAAGTGAATTTAATCGGCGAAAAAGAAAAATTAATAGGCCAGATCTGAAGGAAGACCAAAACTGAAAAAGAGAAAATATGAGTTAGTTATACAGAGTATGTTTACTTGAAATGATCACGTGGCTGACATGGATTGAGGCTGAGGAGAAAATAAATTTGTAATTGAGGTTTTACCTAAATAAATTGAAAAAGGAGGAATCCAAGCCCAATTTAATGTATTAATCATTATATTCTCTTCTTAACTAACCGGGTATATCTCAGTTGGTTTCCTGCCAAGGAAACTATAGGTAAAACAGGAGCTTCCTACAAAACCTAAAATTCTAGTCAACACGTTCAAAAATATATCTCTAAGGTAAGAGCTCTTAATTTTATGCTATCTCTCCTAATTGAAAAGTTTAGGAACTGAAACTAATACAATGTTACTACAAGGAATTGCATTTAGTCTAGTACAAATATAAGCCAAAGATTGAAATTGAAACAATGGACAAGGTCACAAGCATCATGTAACAAATTACAGAATCAGAGCAACTTACCTTCCCCGTATGACCTTGCAGAGTCCTGCAACAGACCAGATCCGTTGAACTGAAGTTAATCGCCGTCTTCCCATGGTTTCTCGCGTAAGTAGATACTGCAAATTTCACACAAAAACAACAGATCTCAGCAAAAAAAAATTAACGAACTTCCGAACAAAAAGGGGGGAAAGGACCAAAAGCAGTAAAGTCCTCACCATCAGTATCAAGCAGAAGCTGCCTCCTTTTCCTCAGCTGCTCCCTTAGAGAATTCACGGTCTCCGTTGCGGCCACATGCCGCTCTCTCAGCTCCGAAACCGGCATATCTAAACCCTAACCCCCTAATCGAAGAACAATGAGCAGCCCCCTCGCATTACAAACCCCCTCCTGAGACCGATCCAAGCCCTAATTCTCGATCCTCAAGACTCCAGATCAGAGACGAGAAGCGGGATTGAACAAGAAAAAAAGGTCAATCTAGGGCTAGGGTTAGGGTTTTAATTATTTTTCTGTTTGTTTGAAATGATTTGAAGAAAGAAATTCGGAGGAAACTGGAGAGACGCCAGCAACAGAGAGGGGGAGCTGGTGGGGGAGGAAGAGGACCGAGGGAGTGATTGCTGACGTCAGACCCGCGTTTAAATTTGCAAGTGGGGTCGGTGGGGGGGGGGGCCCAGGATCTGAGGAGGGAGGCGAAAGCGGACAGCGATGATGACAACCAAGCTGAAGTCCTGTGGGGTCCACATGGTACGTATTTTTTTTTGGCGCATCACGGACACGGAGCCATCGGGGACGGTCCACGGTCAACCGGGCCCGGTCCACCATGCGAACCAAGTCGCTTTGGGTCAACAAACCCAACACACACACACACCCCGTCCCCACCCTCTCTCAATGTCAATACAACAGAGAGTTTCCCTAACAATGTTAAAATAGCGCGGTTTGAACTTCGAATACGTTTTCAACACAAGCTGCATGTCCTTTCAATTTTCCTCGAGCTCCCCTACGTGTTCGCGCTAAGCAAATATTATCTATCCTCGTTATGTTTCTAAACTGACCGTCCTATCAGTCGATATGCATGCAATAACAGGGATGAAGCAGGAAACATTAGTTTACAGCAGCTGCTTCAAGGACCATAGGCACAAAAACGGAAACTTAGAAAGACAAGTGTAGTGATTAAAATTTGATCATTAAGATGATGACATGTGTCCTAACTTTCAAGAGCTTCCTGCCACTCCAAGTCATCCTGGAGCCTCTCTCCTTCCTCAAGACATCCTCTATCAAGCGTTCATTGGAGACTTCTATATCTCCAAGGCCTTTATCATTCCGAGATCTTCCCTGTCTCGAAGGAAACAATTCCGAACCTGAAACTCCAACAAATATATTGTCCATAATCTCTGTCGATGCTTATGCAACCCTTCCCTCTTTCACATTCATAACATGTATCGCCCCAATCAGTGCAGGCAACTATGGGTAGTGGCAAATTTTCTGGCATGCAATTCTAGCCAGCCAGTACCAATGATCACAGCCGTTACAACAAATTCAGCACGTACAGATCGTTCAGTAATGGCGGTCCTCAATTCCGCCTCCACGCCGGCATCCACATCAGAAATATATATGATCCTTCTTCTCCTAGAAGAAAGGGATCGCTCCCCTAATCCTCTGAGCACACACAATGTTGGCCCAAAGGCCCATCACTCTAGTTTTGATGATGATTAACTCATGTAATTATATTACTAATGATCTTGTGTTTAATTAGTATCAGATATTTGATCAAGATCTTAGTTGGTGTTTAGCTTCAACAAAGGATTTAAAGACAAAGTTATGGAGCTAGCACGTGTTGATTCAAGAGCTCGTGCATCAAGATTGCATCAAGTACTCAAGAGGAGTCTAGCTCATTGGATCAAGGTTTGGACCAAGTTAAAAAGGAGAAGAAGACCTTCAAGAGAAGATTTTCAAGAAGACTTGTGTCATGTTTGTAAGTATCAAGATTTTATTTTTAGATAAAATGTAAAAGATAGATTAGTTGGTAGATTGCTCAAGTTCATATACACTCACACACAAGATTTATATGTGCTTTCATAAAAGAGTTTTCGTTTTGAAAAATACCGGTTTGATTTTTAAGATTCAAAATATACATGCGTTTTATCAAAACTTATTTTAGAGCTTATCGTCAAAAACATAGATATTTCATCATATATGTGTAGTGGATCATATCCATACACACTAAGCTTTAAAAGTGTTTAGAATATCTTGTTTGTGTATTTGGAAAAGTTTTGAAAAAATCGTTTTGAAAACATACAGGTTTTTGTTTAAGGCAAAACTCCTATATTACAAAAATAGTTCAAAATATTTGTAATATATTTTGATTTTTAATCAAACATGTTTGTTTATCAAAGTATATTAATGAACTTATTTTTGTAGAATTTATGAGAATTTATGAGATTTTATTGAAGGTAAAAAAAAAAACCAAGTTTTAAATCCCTAAAACCTGTATTCTGGCCTTCTGCCGGTCGACCGAGCCAGAGGTCGGTCGACCGACGTGCACAAACGTGCACAGCCTTGTTTGGCTGGATGGCCGGTCGACCGACCCGGTCGACCACCAGATAGTTCTGCTCTCTGGATCTGGCCCCGGTCGACCGGCGCGGTCGACAGGCAGAGAGCTTCTGCTCTCTGTATCCAGTCCTCGGTCGACCGGCCGGTCGACCTATGGCACAACGGTCAAAAATTTGACCGTTGGCCAGTCGACCGGGCGGTCGACCGACAGCAGCGTCAGCTGCTGATTTGGCCTCCAACAGCCATATTTTGGGAGCCTATAAATTAGGCTTCCCTTAGACTGTTTTCCACAAGATTTTAAGTGGGTTTTCAAGATAGTTTTACCTACACTTCTAAGTGTTTATCTCCACTTGTTTTAGAGCCAAATACTTCCATTTCAAAAGGAGAGTTTTTTTCAAGAGTGTTTTGTAAAAGAGATTTCTTAAGTTTTCACCACCAAATCAATCCTAGTTTTCTCACACACACTTGAGCTATCCATTACTATATCAATCATATAGGGATATTTGTTGTGAAAGTGTTTTAGGTGATCAAAGTGTTGTGATCACCAAAGTGTTCTACTTTGTATTTGAGGAGGTGGACTTGCGGGTTCGCGTTGTTTCGAGTTCTAGTGAGAGCTCGGTGTAGAGGTGCGGTCTCGGCAAGCTAGTGTGCTTGCATGTGTAGTTCTTGCGAGAATAAGAGAGGGACTAGTGAGTCCAAGGAGTTCTAGTGTGAACTCATTGTAGGTGTTGCGACACCTAGTGATCCGATGGGATCGATTCTAGTGGAAATCCTTCATAGTGTTGAAGGAAGGGACGTAGAGCAAGGGTGCTCGAACCTCGAAACAAATCTCCCGCGTTTGTGATTGCTCTTTTTCTATCTCTCACTTGTATTTTTATCTTGCATGCTCTTATTGTTCATATTCATTACTTGCTTGATATACTTGTGCTTATATTGATATATGCTTGGGGATTGTTTGCTTACACTTGTATTCAACCAAGAGAGTCATAGCGGCACCCGAACTCTTATCTAGAGGAATCTTGAGGAAATAGTCCAAAGCCCTTCACTGGGAATTCGGCTACACTCTTGTGTTATACTTGGTGTGTTTAGCATAATAGTTTTTAGTTTGCATAAATAGTTTTAATTCCCAATTAATTCATCATTAGATTAGCTAGTCACCTATTCACCCCCTCTAGGTGATTTCACACAACACATCACTCTAGGCAGTTCTCCCCTGCAAGTGCACCAATACATTCACAATTGTCCTCTGCGCGGTCTTTCCATCCACCACACAGCACTTACTCTCTGTCGGTCCTTCCTACCACGCCCGCAGTTGTCTTTTGCATGGCACCTCCATCCATTGTCCCGACAGTTATCTTTTGTCAGTCATTTCATTCGGTTGTGCCACCTCCATTCATTACCCTGGTAATTAACCTTTGTCGGTCATTTAATTTTGTTCCACCTATTGATTCTCATGCCAGAGGGTTTTAAGTGGGCACCACACCAGTGCTCCTAACCTGAAAGGTGTATATTTCAGTGTGCTTAGAGATAAGTAGCATCCGGGGAGCGCCTCAAATCATTTGTGGTGGGTTCGATCTATGGTAAGCCTATTTTCTATTCACTAAACGGGTGCTTTCGTTGAGATCTGAGTCCCTATACAAGATCTTCTTCTCTTCCAATCCAAATCCTTCCAAAAAAGCCTCTTCCCTAGTGATGATGGTCACTAGAAAGCAAATCACCACCACAACAGTGTCCCATTAAAGGGAAAGGCCAACAGTGTCGCTGAGGACAAGCACCCCCCCTGCGCGCTTGTCGTCGATTAGCAGCATGCTACCAAGAACATTGGCTCCTCCTCACCTCAGGGAGCAGGTGTAAGCGTCTGATAAATGTCGTTACTCGAAGGTTGGATCCTTCAGATGCTTGCCGACATGAAAGAACAGATAAAGGAGTAGCAAGCCTCATCAGATCGTGACCAGGAGCAAGCAACCCTCAACCGCGAGAGAATCGTCCATGAGCAGAAAGCGCTGAAGTAGCTCAATGACCAGCTCCAGGAGCAGATCACCACCCTCCAGCGAGCACAGGAGCAAACACAGCTAGAAAGCCTGGATCAGAGAGGCTCGAACCGATGGGCCCGTCACGAACTTGAGGTGGCCCAGACCTATATCCCCCCTCCACAAACTGACAACAAGTCTAATTCAGCTCATTTCCAGGCAGAAGCTTATCACCGCCACAGCAACAATTCTATATAAAGGGTTATTAGGATGGATTAAAATAATTCTATTTGAAAAATCAAGTTTTGGGTTTCAAGATAAAGAGTTTTCAAGTTCAGTTTTGTGTTTTTATTTTCAGAAATCTTCTTTAAGTTTTTGGTTCTCAAAAATCTCTCTTCTGATTTTACTCTCACTTACAAATTCTTGAGCTTCAAATTTATATCTTTTTCTATAGAGTTTTGTAAGAGAGTTTTCAAGAGAGAGTTTGTGGTCTTTTGATCACCCAGAGATTGTTCCATTGTCGTTACGCTACCTCTGAACTAGAGGAGTGTATTGGGGAGTTGTATACTCTGAGTGGTTGTAATTCCTTGGTGTAAGGTCCCTTGGTGGAAGATCCTACAGTGGATTGGGAAATCCTTCACGGTGGTGAAGGTGGGGACGTAGAGCAGTGGCTCAAACCTCGTAACAAATCTTCTTATTTGCGATTGCTTTTTTGTCTCTACTTATTTGCTTTTTATTCATTCATTATTGTTGATCTATACTCATCAGAACAAGAAAGCAATTAAGCACCTCAAACTCTTATCTAGAGGAATCACGAGGAGAATTTCAGAGCCCTTCACGGAGAATTCGGCTTCTAGTCTTGTTTTGAGTGATCGGTTGCATCATCTCATTTATATTGCATTGAATTTTTTAATTGATTAGGTATACACATATTTACCCCCCTCTAGATGTATTTTCAATTGGTATCAGAGCCTACACTCCTGATATTAGGTTTAACCACCTAGGAGTGAGATCTTGGCTTGCTAATCTAGTATTGCATTTGCACACATATTGTTTATACACTTGGATTTCATGGCCCTCCCATGTATGATGTTACCAACATTGATAGATGGAAGTATAGGATGAGTGTATACCTTCACACCCTAGGATTGTATGTTTACCTTGCCGCTACCAGGAAAACTTATCTTGGTAATGACAAGCATATAGAGGCCAATACCCAAGTCTTAGTGGCATTTAGGCACACACTTAGCAAAGAATATTTATCTATGATTTCTCATTGTGATTCTAATTTTGCAGTGTGAAATATTTTGACCTCTCTCGAGTTACAAATGACAAAGAATGTGGAGAAAGAATCTAGTAGAGAAGAGTCCGATCAAGCTTGCTTCATGGTCTAAGGGAATGACTCCCTTGAGATAAACTCGGATACTTAACTAGATGATAGTTCTAGTTCTTCTTGTGATGATAATATGGATGCAGTTGCATTAAATGAAGAACTATCTATAGTTTGTGAAAACTTACTTTCGAAGTACCAAGTTTTGAAAAAGAAAAGTCTTGAATTAAAAGAAGAAAATAAAAATGTGTTTTCTAAACTAAATATGATTTTGCAAGAGAGGGTTAAGATTTCAAGTGAAAGGGACTCATTGAAATCACAACTTGACCTTGCCTTAAATGAAAATAAAAATTTAAAGAATAAAAATGATTGTGATGATGTTTTGAAGAATAATGATGTTCTGTCTTCAAAATTAGATTGTGTTTTAAAAGAGAACAATTCTTTGAAAAATAAAATAGCTTTGATTTCAAAAGAATTGGAACTTGTTTCAATTGAAAATAAATTTTTGAAAAATGATTTTTTTCTTATGTTTGTCATATTTCTAGTGCTCCATCTACTAGTGATAAACATGTTGCATGCTCCACTTCTTTTTCAATCATTGAGAATGATATTTGTGCTTTGAAGAAGAATGTGAATTGTTTGGGCTCTACTTTGAGCCAATGTGTCATGAACCACACACAATTAGAATCTATATTTCGAAAGAAATATACTCCACATATCCATGCACAC
This sequence comes from Agave tequilana, assembly GCA_038442645.1. NCBI lineage: Eukaryota > Viridiplantae > Streptophyta > Magnoliopsida > Asparagales > Asparagaceae > Agave > Agave tequilana. Next base: position 30,707 of record JAVJIF010019005.1, read on the forward strand.
AAACTATGGCATACGCATGCTCATCATGCTCACACACATGATTCTATGTACGCTCATGTGTACACTTGTAACATTGTGGACGTACGGGCCACCTTATAAGATTTTGTTATGATAGAATAAATATTTCAAATTTTGCAAATTAATTTGTTTTGGTTAGGAAAGGTGCTAACCCCCTTGGACCCAATAAGGTATGGTACCAAAATTTACCCCTATTATATTTGATGTAGGTATGGGCTCTCACTTGACGTGAGGGTTTTGGTGCCTTGATGGTGGATGCGTTTGAGCGTGATGGATACTACATTAGATGCATCAACTTCAAAGATATTTGGTAGGAGGATCACTATGGTTTGGAGACCTAGAGATTAGCCCTATTGGTTTTATATCTATCTCTAACTTTCATTTTGATTACATGCTCTCATTGATTGATTTTTAGCATGTTTTGATTTTTCATGTTTATTATGTTAAATACAATGCTAATTAGACTTGAGATATACATAAATGGTATTTGAGATACACCCATGTTTATATGGACTATTATTTTATGTGTTCTCACTATAGTTTAGCTATTGTGTATATCCTAGCTCTAAAGCACATGCATTTACCAGGGTGTGTTTGGTTGCAAGGAAGTGGGCGGAAGTAAGGAAATGGGGAAGTATAATTGCTCACTTCCCTATCTATCCAAACACCTGAAAAGGAAAATAAGAAAGCCCCTTTTCCTTTTTTCTTCTCTCTTTTACACAACTATTTTCTCACTTCTAGAGTGCTACAGTTAATTTTGTGGTCATGTAAATCTCATTTATAATAAGTTGTAGTATAAAACAGTTAATTTTTTGGTCATGTAAATCTCACTTGCATTCTAATTACAATCCCTTTTTATTTTTCTTAATTAATTTTTATTTTAATATTATTTTGTCAACTTTGTGGTCAACTTTTTCACTTCACTTTTCATTACCATCCAAACACCGGAAAAGACATAACATTTTTCAAACACACTTCCAACAATATCCAAACACCGGAAAACTTACTAACCAATTCCCAAATTCCAAAGGGAACTAATACCACTTCCTCACTTCCTTACTTCCTCACTTCCACCCTTAACCAAACAGGCCTAACTATCATATTTGTTTATGATTTTGCACTTCATGTTTTTGATTACTTGTTTAGATAGAGTTTTCATTAAAACTTGTGTATATACTTGTACAAGTAGTAAGCTACACTTGATTATTATGTGTTTGTACTTGATTACTCATTTGTACTCATTACATGTACATGTATAGCCTAGTTTTGACGATTTTACACTTATTATCCCTATTTTTGTACATGTTTTCATAAAAATGTATTTATCTTCATGTATATGTTAATTTTGTCTAAAACTATTGGATATATATATGTCTATCCTAAAGTCACTTACTTTTCATACAAATTTTTTTTAGACTCGTTTATGTTTGGGATATGTATGTATACTTTTAGTTTCAACAAAATAACAATACCTTGAAGCGTATTTAGTTTTGATGATTTCTTACTTTTGATAAAAGAAAATTCATATGAGCTTCAATGTCTTATTTCCATGATTTTGTTGATTACATTACTCTTAGTCTCTATGTTTGGTGTTTACTCATGATTTTTTGTTTCATGAGCATATATGTGCTTTATTGCTATTTGAATTTCGATAATCGTGTGATTTTCATGTTTTCATGGGATATATGACTTGTTTTCATCTTTGAAGGATTTAATACTAATTTTTCAAAGTTATCTTTAAACTAGTCTTTACTTTTCAATTGGAGAGTTTTCAAATTATGCTAAAATATTTTCAAATCATGATTTTTGAAAACCGCTACAATCTAAGGGCGGTTGGATAGGCGACCATGCCTTGTATACTCTTATTGAATATCTTTTAAACTTGTGTATGAATATGGTGGTAGGTATGAGTTATACACTTGATCTTCAAGGAATCTTATTCAATAGGGTGCATGTACACTCATATTGTTTCTTATATATGTATGCTTCAAATTTCGATTAGTATCAATTTCAATTGGTATTTTCATTTTCATACATACATATATATGATTTGATTGTGCTTGTTTTACAATATCTTTATACATTCTTAAAAGCACAAAAAGTTTATGCTAAGCTGACTTATTTTTAAATGTTAATTGGTATCTTTACAAGCTTATGCATTGATTTCAATTGGTATTTAATAAATATCAAAATATTTTCATGTTTTACCTTCAATTGGTATTAAAATCTATTATTGGTATCTTTAAAAAAAAAAGAAAAAAATTCTAACGGTACCAACATTTATTTTTGTCAACTACTATTTGATTTCATTGGTATAAAAAATTGTTTTATTGACTTAAGAAATTTCAAAAAAAAATTTAAAATTTGTTGAAATGTTTGCCCATATGCAAGGGAAGTTTAACATCTTCTCTATATATAGATTCATATTGAGTGTACCTCACATTGAGGAGCTTGACCTCTCTTCTTTACGTGATACACGTGTGTAGGGGGAGCTTAACATCTCCGTTTATACATTGTATATTATGCTTTATGTAGGTTAGAGTCTAGTCATCTCTTCTCCATGTAATGCAGTATGCAGGGGGAGCTAAATTTACGTCTCTCCTCTTCATGAATGTGTGTCGCATATACATCTTTATTGTTTGATTGTCCTCACCCCTTTATTGATGAATTGACAAAAAGGTGGAGAAGAATTTGGAGAGTTTATATATGCATGTTTATATCCTTATTTATGCATATATGTTTGTGTTTACTTTATGCATTTTATTGAATATTTATTTGTTTAATGCTATGCATGAGTTAAGGGGGAGCTTCAATGAAGCTTATATTTAATCCATGCATATAAAACTCCATGAGTTTTGTCATCATCAAAAAGGGGGAGATTGTTGGCCCAAAGGCCTATCACTCTAGTTTTGATGATGATTAACTCATGTTGCTATAGTTTACTAATGATCTTGTGTTTATATAGTTTTACTTATTAATCAAGATATTAGTAAGTGTCTAGCTTCAATAAAAGAGTTTTAGAGCTAACACATGTAGATTCGAGAGCTCGCGCGTCAAGATCGCATCTAGCACTCGGTTGGAGTCAAGCTCGTTGGATCGTGTTTGGATCGAGTCGACTTGGAGAAGGAGTTCTACAAGAAGACTTCAGTTTGTATTTAGTTCAGTTTGTTTAAGGATAAAATATATTTTTGAAGCTCAAAAATACACACACAAAAAAAAATGCACGTTTTTCAAAAGTATGGTTTTGGATTTTAACCAGTTTTAGTTCTGCTGATCTGCTCGACACCCATTTAGATTTCTTATCATTACTTTTTATTCTTATATCCAATTAGCATGATTTATATTGCATTTCAAAGATAACTTTCAGGGCTACATTTAGTATTCAATATTTATCTTCTGATTCAAATTTTAAAGATGTCAAATATTGGATTGAAGTCTGTTCTTGTTCTAAAAATAGTTTACAGTTTTTGATTTGACACCTTTCAGTATTTTATTGATAACTTTCTATTCCGAAATGATATTTAATTAATTTAAGTTACATTAGAAACAAGACTTATAGAGTTATAAATTATTCCTATATATGTATTTCTAAATTCTGATGTTTTCAGCCTAAACACTGTGCTCAAAGTTGACCAACTGTCTGCCAGATTGGCAGTAGCGGCTAATTTTCTAGAGGCTGATTTTTAACATGTTTTTAAAACGTGTTTTGTTGAATTTTAAGAGTCAATTTATTCCTTTTAAACTTGGTAAAACTATATCAAGTTTGCTCTTCTAAAAACCTATATAAAGGGTCATTAGGATGGATAAAAAACACAACAATAATTCTATTTGAAAAATCAAGTTTTGGGTTTTATGCGAAAGAATTTTCAAGTTTCAGTTTTGTGTTTTATTTTCAGAAATCTTCTTTAAGTTTTTGGTTCTCAAAAATCTCTCTCCTGATTTTACTCTCACTTACAAATTCTTGAGCTTCAAATTTATATTTTATTCTATAGAATTTTATAGAAAGTTTGTGGTCTTTGATCACCTAGAGTTTGTTCTAATGTCGTTACGCTACCTCTGGACTAGAGGAGTGTATTGAGGAGCTGTGTACTCTGAGTGGTTGTAATTCCTTAGTGTAAGATCCCTTGGTGGAAGATCCTATAGTGAATTGGGAAATCCTTCACGGTGGTGAAGGCGGGAAAGTAGAGCAGTGGCTCGAACCTCGTAACAAATCTTCTTGTTTGCGATTACTTTCTTGTCTCTACTTATTTGCTTTTTATTCATTCATTATTGTCGATCTATACTCATCACAACAAGATAGCAATTAACCACCTCAAACTCTTATCTAGAAGAACCACGAGGAGAAGTTCAGAGCCCTTCATGGGAAATTCGGCTTCTAATCTTGTTTTGAGTGATCGGTTGCATCATCTCATTTTATATTGCATTGAATTTTTAATTGATTAGCTATACACCTATTCACCCCCCCTCTAGGTATATTTTCAATAATTTTCTTAGTTTTTCTATTTTGTTCGAGACGAGCAAAAGATAAGTGTGGGGGTGTGATTGGTCTCTATATTTGCATATTTAATACCATATTTTCACACTTATTCAATATAAAATTCTACTAAATAATGGCTTTCTTGTGTGTTTTTAGGTCCATGGAATGAGGTGAAGAAAAAGCCTAAAACTCTAATTTATTTTGGGATTTTTTAAAGCCTAGAAGAAGCACAAAACTTTGAAGCCCAATCTGCTAATTTTGGGAGCAGAAAACAAGAAACTAGGAGCCAATACACTACCCATACTCCCAGTACAAGACCCATGCTTCGGCACCTCGCGACTGGCCGCAGCATGGCCGCGGAAACGCGGCCATACTGTGGAGCTGTGCGTTGAGCTTCGACGCACGACTTCGTACAGCTCCCCTGTGCCCTCTTTTCCTATAAATACCCAGTGTTGAGCAGATATCCAGGGAGGGGAGTTTTTGGTATGGTTTTCTTCTCTTTAGGGTAGTTTTAATTATTCTCTTTCTTTTGTATTTTTCATTTTTGTAGATCATGTAATAGGGAAGAGAGTGATCATATAATGAAAGTTAGGGTTCTTGTAATGGAGGGTGACACTCTATGAAAGGTTCTCTCTTATCTCTACTTGTTTTCTTCCCTCTAACTCTTTACATGTCTAGCTAATTTTCTTCTCATGGTAACTAACTACTAACCACTAACTATGCTGACTCCTTACTTGATAATCCACATGAATCTAATAGCATTTACTTGGCCTTACTCTTGCAAGAGCCATTGAAGGCTCATGATGATGGATTCTAACACTCTAACATCTAATTCTCTAATAAGTTACCATTACTTTATTTCATGTTTGCTCTAGTTAGTTTTGATGGTTTAAGTGTAGTTTGCACTTGTTTTGTTCAGTTTGGATGTGAAAGTGATCTTATAAGCCATGCTTTGTAAAGCTCTTGAACTAGGACTAGTGATGACCAATGATACATGTGAGACAACTATCACTAAAATGTTAGCAAGTTAATAGAGCCATTAGTAGTTAGTAGCCATAAGATTTCTTGTATCTCTTTTTATCTTTTTTTGCCTTGTTTCAAAAACCCAGAATTCATAACAACTCTTCTGTGTTTTCCACTTTTTTATTTTCACTGTATTCCTCTCCTTCTTTGTTTTCTTTTCATTCTTTGAAACATAGAAGAACTGTTAACATATATACGTGAACATACCGGTAAAGCTTTTATCGCTTCTCGACCCTGTGGATTCGACCCGTTTAGCCTCTATGCTATAACAGAAGTGTCGAGGAAGCCAAAGCACACACACTTTAATTATTGATTTCAAAACGACACTTTTTGTGCACAATTTTCTCCCGATCACTCCTCTTTTTTTTTCTCATTTTCTCTTCTTCTCTCTTTCCAACGCCAGCAGGCCAGCCCAGACTGGCCCCTTTCTTCTCTCTCCTCCTTCTCTATCTCTCTCTTGTTCCTCTTTTCTCTCTATTCTCTTTATCCTCCTCCTTCATTCTCTCACTGTCTCTCCTCTCTCTCTGAATCTAGTTCTCCTGTAACGTCCCGATCCTAAAGATACGGAGACGTTATGGCGACGCATATACGCGAGGAAAATACCCCACGTATACACGCTAAGCCTCAATTGTAACCTGAAACAAGCTATAAATCTAAACGTAATAAATCATGACTACTGCAATACCACATATAAACAACCACGCATGATATCATATGAATCAAGAGATAGAAGAATGACTGGAATAAGAACTAAACTGATATGACAAGAATCAGGAAATAATATGAAAGCTAAAAAGATAAAGAGTACCAGAATAGAATAGGAAGAAGCTCCAGCTATTCGCGAAGCATACGGCCTCAACGAACGCCTGCACAAAGGAAACCAACCGTCCAATATCTGGACGTGCAAATCCAGGGTCGTCAGAACGCGACCATAATGAGTGTGTGTGTAAAGGGGAAAAGCTCGTGCAGAAGAAACAATGTGCATAAATAGTAATAAGAGCAACTGCAGGTAAAAGAGACCATATAACAGATAAATAACAAGAACTGTAATAAACATAATAACATGAATAAAGATAGGCAACAACTGATCAATAGTAAGCAACAACAGATGTCACAATAGGTAACCTATCACATGTCACTAGGCTGGTATCCAAGTCTGGTCACAAGTCTGGTCCTGGTTACAATCATGTATACAGTCATGTGTCTTAAGGCAGGGTAACCATTCAGGGTAAAACACAATATGTTCATTTAATTCATTCAATAACAAACAGTAATGTTCTACGTTATCTTTGTCACTTTCCCACCGGCGTCCCACAACATCCGACAGTTCACCCTGGAGCCCGCACATCCAGTAGAACTCATCCGAACTCTGATATGCGGGTATCATTGTTCGGATAGGGAAAGAGAACCAAATAACATGCATCCTAGGGTTATCATCATACAAGTGCGTGTGGATGCTAATAGGCACTGAGAATGCAATATCACGCTAACACCAGGCGTCACGTACAATAGATAGCCCTACAGATTCAAGAGGTGGCCCCCACAGATTCAAGAGGTGGCCCCCACCATGTGTATGGTGTGGCACTTTGCTCCGTGTGGCACTTTGCTCTGAGGGAAACAGGATTCTAGAGGTGGCCCCCGTGGATTCAAGAGGTGGCCCCCACCATGTGTATGGTGTGGCACTTTGCTCCACGTGGCACTTAGTTCCTTTCAAGATCCGCCGGACGCTAGCACGATTGTGGGATACATCCTCGTCAATCCCGACACCAGGCGGCAAACCGCCGGACGCCGGTTTGACTGTGCTATTAACAGGTCAATAGTACAGGGGATATGGGTACCGGGTACAGGAGTCCAGATGTCAAGTAACAGTGATACAGTCATATGTCAAGGTCCAGTGAAAGGTGTCTAGTGTACAGTCAGTGAGGTAATGCCATCAATAACAATCAATACCTTATGCCATTTCAATTACTGGGATGCTACTGGACGGTAACAATATCAGTACAGTAATGATCAATTAGTAATCGTATACACGGTGAACAATATCAGTAACAGTAACAGTAACAGTAACCGTGTATACGATGAACAATAGAACTGTACCGTGGTTACGGTCAAACAATCATTATACATCAAAGAATCTGATATAATAATTGTCATTCCAACATATATCCATAATCAAGCTCAGCTCTCTCACTCTAACAATTCAATCTGATTCCCAAATCCTTAAGAGTTCACACTTCTATTAAGATCAAACATGATATCCCAATACTCGGTATCACAACACATACATGTATCTAAGTTCTATTAGATCAAGTCATTACCACCAATATCCATCTCAATTACTCTCATGCTACATCCTGATATGTCTACAACAATACTCTAGATATACATAGGACAAACATGGGGGTTCTAACATGTATCAAGAATCATGCATATCATATTCCTATACATCCAACATGTAAAATAAACGGGAGATGACCGTCCACCTTCATGCTCGGCGATCTCCACACATAAACTTGTAATCTAAGTATTCTACTCAACAATTACATCACATATAAAATAATAGCTACGATCACTTAATAAAAGAGAGAAGGAGGAAGAGACACTCACATTGGGAATCTGGTCGTTACCGGGCGAGTCGCCGTTACGGTCGCTGTGGTGTCGTTCCTCGCCATCGGACTGCACGGGAGGGTGGCCAAGGCACTGGAGAAGGTCACCGTGCTGGTCTCCGATGACGGGTAGGCGTGGATCAGGAGAACGGCCTGCTCGCTCGCCGACGGCGTTCAACGGCATCCCGCAGAGAGCCCAAAAATGGTTCGGAGCGAGATTTTGCCGCACACAACCAAACAAATATGAATTAGTACACTTACATAATTAATTAATAACACTCATGATATAAACACTATACATGAAAATAACAGGGAAGGGAGAGAGCTCACGCACCCAAAAATGTTGAGTAACTGATAGTAAGCCATTGTTCATTGCTAGAAATGGCTTTCATAACCAGTAAATTTGATATATATATATATATATATATATATATATATATATATATATATATATATATATATATATATATATATTCCTTAAAAGTATAAGTTATGATGCCTTGTTCCTCAAAGACCATCATATTGATCTGTTCGTTCTTATGTTCGTCAGTGAACTCTAAATTGATCATTCCCTTCCACTTCATTTGACTGCTACAAATACAATTCCCATTAAAAACCTTTAATAAATCAAAGGTAGCAATTCAAGAATTTAATTTAAAGTACCAAGAATCAACACTTCAAACGAGAAAACAAAGAACTTCCAATTAAAAGATTGAAGCCCAAATCAGATCACCTGAGAGAGAGAGAGAGAGAGAAGAAGGGTTCCACGCAATGGGGGAGCTCGGCCAAGTGCTGGATCTCGAAGGTTGGGCTGGTTCTGCGGAGATTGCACAGCAAAGGAAGGAGGCAGGTGAGGTGATCTATAGAAGTCGAGTCCTGGGTTTGAGAGGATGGAGGAGAAGGCCTCAGTTGTTGGATGTTGCTGTGGATCTGCAGTGGGCTGATTTTCGACTGGTGGTTGATTGGGAGGGAAGGAGTAGACATGGCCCGCATCCTTGGGTGCGGCATGAAGAGGAGCTCCGAAGTTCCGCTCGCCGACGGTGAGGATGGGGTCACGGTGGAGCAGAGGTGGCGCACGGCCGGATCGGGTGCTCTGATGGGAGGCAGCCGGGGAGGTTGGTGTTCGGCGGGTGGCGGAGATCGAAGAGGAGGCGGCGCTGGCCTGTGGCTGCTGCCGCGTGGACTGCGGCCAGGGGTGGTTGGGCGCGCCAAGGAGGGGAGATGGGGCTGGTCGCTGGATCTGGAGAGAGTGGAGGCGGCTGTGTGAATAAGGAGGAGAAGAGAGAGATTAGGTTTAGGATTAGAGATTATATAAGGATTAAATTGGGTTAGTGGGTATCGGGTGTCAGGCTGGAAAAATTTAGATGGGTTAAAAGAGTAATAAAGCTTAAATAAAATGGTGGGTGCCCTTTTGCAACAAAAGCTAAAGTAGCCAAGATGGTTAAAGCATTAATGTTATATGGCATTGGCCTAGGTTCGAAACCTGTTGCTCCTGTGGGGGTTTCTAATTTCTTTTTTTATTTTATTTTATTTTATTTTATTTTATTTTATTTTTTGCATGAATTGGATTTGGGCTAAAAACAAAAGAAAATAAGAATGAGGTAAAAAGAGATAATAAAAAATAATAATCATGATGTTAACGATGATCAGATAATTAGAAATAATGGAAATAATATCTCAACTTTAAAAATGACAATTTTTCTTAAAACAAAATACACATATACTTAATAAGTATTATTTTTCACAATTAATTCATGTATTGCAAGATATGGGTATTACATTCTACCCACCTTATAAAAATTTCGTCCTCGAAATTTCAATAAAGCGGGGAATGATAGAAATCAATTGAAGAAGATGAAGCTTCCACACCACTTCTCACTGCATTAAGACTTCACCACACTTCCGCTGCGCGCTCTGATTTCTGCTACCAGCTTCAATACAGAGTAACCAATCTTAAGGGACAGAATTAGGAGAAATGAATAGGAAAGAAGGATGAAATCAAGATGGACATCCAAATTACTCTAAATGAAGTGTTGGAATCATGGATATTAACAGATCAAGAATGGAATTCCAAGGGAGGACGATCAATTCCAAATGGAGTCAATATTATCATGTGAATAGTATATGTATATTGTAGTGTCAACATAGCTGTCTCAGGTTACAGGTAGGAACTAGGTTCTCTTTTATGTCGAACCTACGCTCTGATACCACTCTGTAACGCCCCGATCCTAAAGATACGGAGACATTATGGCGACGCATATACGCGAGGAAAATACCCCACGTATACACGCTAAGCCTCAATTGTAACCTGAAACAAGCTATAAATCTAAACGTAATAAATCATGACTACTGCAATACCACATATAAACAACCACGCATGATATCATATGAATCAAGAGATAGAAGAATGACTGGAATAAGAACTGAACTGATATGACAAGAATCAGGAAATAATATGAAAGCTAAAAAGATAAGAGTACCAGAATAGAATAGGAAGAAGCTCCAGCTATTCGCGAAGCATACGGCCTCAACGAACGCCTGCACAAAGGAAACCAACCGTCCAATATCTGGACGTGCAAATCCAGGGTCGTCAGAACGCGACCATAATGAGTGTGTGTGTAAAGGGGAAAAGCTCGTGCAGAAGAAACAATGTGCATAAATAGTAATAAGAGCAACTGCAGGTAAAAGAGACCATATAACAGATAAATAACAGAACTGTAATAAACATAATAACATGAATAAAGATAGGCAACAACTGATCAATAGTAAGCAACAACAGATGTCACAATAGGTAACCTATCACATGTCACTAGGCTGGTATCCAAGTCTGGTCACAAGTCTGGTCCTGGTTACAATCATGTATACAGTCATGTGTCTTAAGGCAGGGTAACCATTCAGGGTAAAACACAATATGTTCATTTAATTCATTCAATAGCAAACAGTAATGTTCTACGTTATCTTTGTCACTTTCCCACCGGCGTCCCACAACATCCGACAGTTCACCCTGGAGCCTGCACATCCAGTAGAACTCATCCGAACTCCGATATGCGGGTATCATTGTTCGGATAGGGAAAGAGAACCAAATAACATGCATCTTAGGGGTTATCATCATACAAGTGCGTGTGGATGCTAATAGGCACTGAGAATGCAATATCACGCTAACACCAGGCGTCACGTACAATAGATAGCCCTACAGATTCAAGAGGTGGCCCCCACAGATTCAAGAGGTGGCCCCCACCATGTGTATGGTGTGGCACTTTGCTCCGTGTGGCACTTTGCTCTGAGGGAAACAGGATTCTAGAGGTGGCCCCCGTGGATTCAAGAGGTGGCCCCCACCATGTGTATGGTGTGGCACTTTGCTCCACGTGGCACTTAGTTCCTTTCAAGATCCGCCGGACGCTAGCACGATTGTGGGATACATCCTCGTCAATCCCGACACCAGGCGGCAAACCGCCGGACGCCGGTTTGACTGTGCTATTAACAGGTCAATAGTACAGGGGATATGGGTACCGGGTACAGGAGTCCAGATGTCAAGTAACAGTGATACAGTCATATGTCAAGGTCCAGTGAAAGGTGTCTAGTGTACAGTCAGTGAGGTAATGCCATCAATAACAATCAATACCTTATGCCATTTCAATTACTGGGATGCTACTGGACGGTAACAATATCAGTACAGTAATGATCAATCAGTAATCGTATACACGGTGAACAATATCAGTAACAGTAACAGTAACAGTAACCGTGTATACGATGAACAATAGAACTGTACCGTGGTTACGGTCAAACAATCATTATACATCAAAGAATCTGATATAATAATTGTCATTCCAACATATATCCATAATCAAGCTCAGCTCTCTCACTCTAACAATTCAATCTGATTCCCAAATCCTCAAGAGTTCACACTTCTATTAAGATCAAACATGATATCCCAATACTCGGTATCACAACACATACATGTATCTAAGTTCTATTAGATCAAGTCATTACCACCAATATCCATCTCAATTACTCTCATGCTACATCCTGATATGTCTACAACAATACTCTAGATATACATAGGACAAACATGGGGGTTCTAACATGTATCAAGAATCATGCATATCATATTCCTATACATCCAACATGTAAAATAAACGGGAGATGACCGTCCACCTTCATGCTCGGCGATCTCCACACATAAACTTGTAATCTAAGTATTCTACTCAACAATTACATCACATATAAAATAATAGCTACGATCACTTAATAAAAGAGAGAAGGAGGAAGAGACACTCACATTGGGAATCTGGTCGTTACCGGGCGAGTCGCCGTTACGGTCGCTGTGGTGTCGTTCCTCGCCATCGGACTGCACGGGAGGGTGGCCAAGGCACTGGAGAAGGTCACCGTGCTGGTCTCCGATGACGGGTAGGCGTGGATCAGGAGAACGGCCTGCTCGCTCGCCGACGGCGTTCAACGGCATCCCGCAGAGAGCCCGAAAATGGTTCGGAGCGAGATTTTGCCGCACACAACCAAACAAATATGAATTAGTACACTTACATAATTAATTAATAACACTCATGATATAAACACTATACATGAAAATAACAGGGAAGGGAGAGAGCTCACGCACCCAAAAATGTTGAGTAACTGATAGTAAGCCATTGTTCATTGCTAGAAATGGCTTTCATAACCAGTAAATTTGATATATATATATATATATATATATATATATATATATATATATATATATATATATATATATATATATATATATATATATATATTCCTTAAAAGTATAAGTTATGATGCCTTATTCCTCAAAGACCATCATATTGATCTGTTCGTTCTTATGTTCGTCAGTGAACTCTAAATTGATCATTCCCTTCCACTTCATTTGACTGCTACAAATACAATTCCCATTAAAACCTTTAATAAATCAAAGGTAGCAATTCAAGAATTTAATTTAAAGTACCAAGAATCAACACTTCAAACGAGAAAACAAAGAACTTCCAATTAAAAGATTGAAGCCCAAATCAGATCACCTGAGAGAGAGAGAGAGAAGAAGGGTTCCACGCAATGGGGGAGCTCGGCCAAGTGCTGGATCTCGAAGGTTGGGCTGGTTCTGCGGAGATTGCACAGCAAAGGAAGGAGGCAGGTGAGGTGATCTATAGAAGTCGAGTCCTGGGTTTGAGAGGATGGAGGAGAAGGCCTCAGTTGTTGGATGTTGCTGTGGATCTGCAGTGGGCTGATTTTCGACTGGTGGTTGATTGGGAGGGAAGGAGTAGACATGGCCCGCATCCTTGGGTGCGGCATGAAGAGGAGCTCCGAAGTTCCGCTCGCCGACGGTGAGGATGGGGTCACGGTGGAGCAGAGGTGGCGCACGGCCGGATCGGGTGCTCTGATGGGAGGCAGCCGGGGAGGTTGGTGTTCGGCGGGTGGCGGAGATCGAAGAGGAGGCGGCGCTGGCCTGTGGCTGCTGCCGCGTGGACTGCGGCCAGGGGTGGTTGGGCGCGCCAAGGAGGGGAGATGGGGCTGGTCGCTGGATCTGGAGAGAGGGAGGCGGCTGTGTGAATAAGGAGGAGAAGAGAGAGATTAGGTTTAGGATTAGAGATTATATAAGGATTAAATTGGGTTAGTGGGTATCGGGTGTCAGGCTGGAAAAATTTAGATGGGTTAAAAGAGTAATAAAGCTTAAATAAAATGGTGGGTGCCCTTTTGCAACAAAAGCTAAAGTAGCCAAGATGGTTAAAGCATTAATGTTATATGGCATTGGCCTAGGTTCGAAACCTGTTGCTCCTGTGGGGGTTTCTAATTTCTTTTATTTTATTTTATTTTATTTTATTTTATTTTATTTTTTGCATGAATTGGATTTGGGCTAAAAACAAAAGAAAATAAGAATGAGGTAAAAAGAGATAATAAAAAATAATAATCATGATGTTAACGATGATCAGATAATTAGAAATAATGGAAATAATATCTCAACTTTAAAAATGACAATTTTTCTTAAAACAAAATACACATACACTTAATAAGTATTATTTTTCACAATTAATTCATGTATTGCAAGATATGGGTATTACATCTCCTCTCTCTCCCCCTCTCTCCACGCCCTCTCTTTCTCTCTTTCCTTTTCATTCTGCCTCTCTTCTCTTTCATCTAGCTCTCTCTAATATTCTCTCTTAATTCTCTTTCTTCGCACATTACACGCTAACGCCTCTAGCGTTTTCTTCGGAGTCTGGTGCCATGCACGCGACGTTGAGGCGAGTACCAGTTCGCGAGTGTTTTTCATTTTATGTGTGTTACCCGCTTCGACGGGTGCATATGTATTTGTGGGATTATGTATTTGTATTCTGTGAACTAATGTGTTTGTATCAGTGTGACGAATGTTTGTAATAATGTATGTGATTATTTGCGTGTGCGTGCGTTCTACTTGTATTTTGGATTTTATGGATTTGGCCGGCCCTTCGTGGTCGTTAGCCTCTGGGCTTAACTGCTCTGTGATTCTTCTACTTTTTATTTATATATGTATGTGTGTATGTTTGGTACTAATATTTGTGCAGGTACCTACTCAGTCTTCCAGCCTAGCCCTCGGAAGCTAGCTTCATCGGGAGCCTAGCTACGTCATGTGGCTGCGAGCCGAACTTAATTGTGTAGCCTCGTCGGCGCAGTTATGTGCCCGCATTGCTCAGCCTTCAGGCTTAAACCCTCCGAGTTTCACTAACTTCGCCAGGAGCCTAACTACGTTGTGTGGCCGCAAGTCGAGCTTAATTGTGTAGCCTCGTCAAGAACGAATTAGTCATGCTTCCACTTTTCCCAGCCTCCAGGTTTAAACTTTTTGGGTTTTACTAGCTTCGTCGGAAGCCTAACTACGTTGTGTGGCTACGAGCCGAGCTTAATTGCGTAGTCTTATCAGGCACGGCTTAGCTATACTTTTGCTTTGCTCAGTCTCTGGGCTTAACCACTCTGCAGTTCCACTATTCAGCCTTTGGGCTTAACCTTCGGGTTCTACATAGCTCCGCCGGTAGGCAAGCTAAGCGCTAAGTGTTTTTATAGCTAGCTCCGTCACGAGCGTGACTATATCATGTGCGATAGCATAATATTCATACGCTGGCTTCGCCGCGTGCATCTAGTTGCGCCACGAGCGTGGCTACGCCATGTGCGACAGCAGAGCGTTCAAACGCTGGCTTCGTCACGGGCGTTTAGCATCGCCGTCAGTATGGCTTCTCTGCGTGCATTAGCTGGGCATTCATATGTCGCTTCGCCCTGAGCGTTAACCCTATCGTACGGATTTAGCCTGGAGCGCATGCTAGCTCCGTCGTGTGCCTAGCGTTATATACTGCTAACATGGTTTAGCTATGCTTCAGCCTTGCTTAGCCCTACTTGCTTTTCTTGTTAACTTGTCTACCCCGTCTTATCCAGCTCTACTTGTTGCTTGTCTAGCCTTGTCTAACCCTACTTGTCCACTTGTCTGTTTAGTTTTATCTATCCCTGCTTAACCCCGCTTGCTCGCTTGCCTGGTTGATAGTTTACTATATTACTATTATAATTATAGTTGTGAAGAGTTTGAAATATTTTTTTACTCTATTGTTATGAAACTAGCTTGTGTGGTCGGTTATTTGATTGATATTGTAACTCTGTGTTTACTAGTGTTGTTGTATGGTTGTACTCCTCTTAGTACTCCAGCACCTGACCTACATCACATAAATACTCCTATAACATGGACACAACAGAACAGTGTGTGGAACTAAGTACCACACCACACACCTGGTGGGGTGCCTAGAGAGTCTCTACATCGTATCCATAATGCAAATGCTATAAACATTGTTATTAACCTGACTACCCGGTACGCACATGGTGCGTGAAGCTAAGTAACACATAGAGCAAAGTATCATGTCACACACATGGTAGGGGTATCTCTTGGGTCTGTGGGGGTACCTCTATGGTCCAACATCGCGTTCATGGTACACCAACCCTCCTGACCCAGCACTTAACACATTACATAATACATAATAATATTATTAGGAACGTGTAATATTTGGTCTCTCCTTTATTCGGATACTGGTACTTATATATCAGATCCGAATAAGTTCTAGTGCAGTACACGCTCTAGTATGGACTGCCACTGATGTGAGGCACTGGTCGGGGGATGATTGAAATATCAGGCGGTACTGATTATTATTATTGGATAACTTAAATAATCTAATGATGTAACTGTAGTATTTTGAGGCAATTCAGGTTGTATAAACTCCGGCGATGGTGACATGAGATATAATAGGGGGGGTGTGTTTATGAGGATTTTCTTGTTTGGAGTATCCCCTCGACGTACTGATCTCATGAATCTGTTAACTGAGTTTATACAATCAGTTTTGCCCACACTTGTATACTTGTGACACAACATATTATCCTGCACCTGATATAATTTAATTACTTCACAATAATAACATCAAGAGCGGATGTTATTTGGTCACTTCTTCATTCGAATAATGATATCCGTATATCAGAGTTCGGATGAGTTCTGCTGGAAGTACAGACTCCGGTATGAATTGCCAGTGGTATGAGACACTGGAGGGGAATGAATCAAATAGCAAGCGATACTGATCTATTGTTATATAATTAAGTTATCCTGCTTATCACTTGCCTGAAATGATACCTGTGCCATTGGAACTCCTGATTTGCTTGCTTATATCACATCAGTATGACAATATACTAATATAATAATCCAGACAACTCGGGTTGTAGAAACTCAAGTGATGGGGACATGACGTATAAGGTATATATATGAGGATTTCCTTATTTGGGTTATCCCCTCGATGTACTGATCTCATGAATCCGCATCTGAGCTTGTACAACTAGTTTTGCCCACATTGCTTTACCTGATGCTTCATTACATGCTTGTGTGTGCTTGAACTCACGACACGATTTTTGATATATGCTTTTATGATTCGAATTTATTGATACACGTTTGATTGCTTGAGCACACCACTTGGCCTCATTTATGTACTTGTTTAGTTGCTTTCTGACAATTTTGAACCTGCATGTTCAGATCCCGAAGCTTGGAACTTGTTGACTCTTCTGTTGCTGATTAGAGTTGCGCAGTGGAAGCGTGGTGAATCGATGGTAGAACATCCTTTAGTCCTTTTCTTTCAGCTTCCGCTTGAGTGGCTCTCGAGATTCCTCTTTCGCTGCTCGTGAGCATGTACCAGTTTTGTACTATGTATATATCCTTGTAATTCGTACTTTTGCGCCTCTTGGTAATGTAATATTGGATCACGCTATGTAAAAACTGTGTATTTATGCTGTCATATTGAAATGTGTATTACATCTGTGCTTCTGTACTTTAATTTTTACATGTACTTGATGCTTAGCGTATATATATGAGGGTATTTTCGCCTTTCGTATATACGTCACAGTAGCGTCTCCATATCCGTGGGATCAGAGCGTTACAACCTCAAATTGCTTGTGGTGGGTTTGATCCACGGTAAGCCGATTTTTATCCACCTCAACAAGCCGTAGCAATCTTATTGAGAACTAAAGTTCCAATACTGAAAAAGTCAAGGGATCAAATTTATGAGAATAGAAAGAAAACAATCTATAATTACTGCAGGTGCCCCTCTTTTACCCAAGCTAACTTCATGATAAACATCCATTTGCAAAACTGAAGAATGAATATTATTAGATTCATGCACCAGCGAGAGTAATGTGAAAATTGCAACATTCAGCCAAAAGCTGATAGCACTTATTAATTGTTCATGAGAACATAACAGCTAAGATATAGTTCTCGAGTCAAGTTACATTGATGTCCTGCATCTAGAAATTCCAAAAATTCACCACAAACATGAAAAAAAAACTGATGTAAACCTTTGAAACAGAAGGTTGAGTCAGAACTCTGGTAGAGAAGAGACGATTATTTATCCACAGCTCGGTTGAATTACATTTTTGGCAATATTGTAGAAGAATCCACTGGGATCCCAGATTCAGCCTGCGATAGAAGAAGCAGATTTTGAGAACAAAAACAATTTGGCACAAGACGCATAATTTTGAAAGGGCATATGACACTAAAATAGTTTTAGGGCACATAAACAAGCCTCAAGATCAATGATGCAATTTTTTACTCCATTTCAGTCGGTTACTTCTATTTATCTCCTAAGATGCAGACATGTTTGAATACTTCAGAAAAAATGGATGTGAGCACATCATACCTCAAGATATCTTGTTAACAAGGTAGTGGTACTGAAATTAAAGCCCTCAACAGGCTCCCGTTTGGTGCGAGATAAGTTCAGTTGCTTTCGAACTTGGGAGGCCAACGACTGAAAATCCAAAACAATATTACATTATAACCACATGGCAAAGGGAAAACAATGAGCTTTCATTAAGAGAGAGGAAGTTCCTTGTTTCCACAAACCTTGCCTAACTCCACACCCCACTGGTCGAAAGAGTTGATTCCCCATATGAAACCCTCAACGGCAATTCTGTGCTCATAAATTGCTAAAAGCTGGACATAAATTGAGTTCACGGTTAAGGTGATACAAAAGTTAAGTACAACAAAACATTGATATTGAAAGTGCACTGCCAAAAGGTAGGAATATAATTAATAAATGACTTGCATGCAACAGAGCAGAGTTCTAATCTTTAACTAAAAGCAATTGCTTTGTCTCATGAATTGTTAATGAATGCATTGATATTATACTGTTATCATGGACATAGGAGAAGATAGCAAACAGATATTAGAACCATACTTCAAGAAATATCTTCGGAAGAAAAAGCAGTGACCTAATAATAATGACCAATGACACCTCTATTATCAGAAGGGGGGGGGGGGGGGGGGGGGGTGGGTGGGGGGGGGGGGTGGGGGGGGGGGGGGTGGGGTGTGATATTGAAGGGAGCCGAAAATTCATACCAACGATTATAGACAGGTGTTGCTTAGTACAGTGGAGACCTAATAACCTAACTGTATGGATTATCTCAAAACAATTTCCTTCATTTCTCTGCTTCTTATTTTTCTTTTATTCTCTCTTTTTTTCCCCTTAAAAGAGAGAGGTAGAGGATAGAGTCAAAAGTACCCCCAGCCAGAAATTCATTAAGAAAAGCTTTTTCTCTTCTTTGCTCTCCTTAATTTATACACTACATACGAGCCTTTTCTTCCCTCCTAAAAAGGGCAGATGGAATTAAAGCAAATCATAAGCATGTTTTTCTTCCATTTATCTAGGCTTTCATGAGATTCAAGAAGATTCAGGAGCCATAGATGAGTAACGATAAAAGTATATGGAACATCCTAAGGAATTATAAAGAGACGATCAAAGTCGAGGCGATATTTCATGTACTTTCCTTCTTTTCATCTATTCCAAACCAATTTTTATCTGATTTTACATATTTTCAGGTTTATTTTGGGAACATGAGCCATATTTTCAGAACTTATGGGCACAACCACACCTTTTTAGTCAATCCAGTCATCATGCTTATCAAGACTCAAAATACCAAAGAAGCATGAACACAGACACAGGACAAACAATTTTTTAAAAAGTAGGACATGTGGAGATGGTGATATACATAACATGACAGTAGAATGTGCATGTAAATAATAATAAGATTGCATAAATATACATGCATAGTCATGTTTTTGCATCTAGAAGTTCATACAATATAGCACAATGCCTTTAACTTCTTCTATTGAATATTTAAACTTATCATAATTTTATACAAGTAATATTTCGATGAAAATTTTTGTCTCTCTAAAGTACAGTAGTATCTCAATATATAATGTGACAAAGGAGTATAAGATAAATATAAAATATGTGTCCAAGAAGTGCCCAAAGAGTGTTCCTTGTCCTAAATTAGATAATCTGCATATGATCAAGGACGTGAACAAAATAGTATTAGGAGAATCCAGAGCGTTACTCTAACTCTCTCTTTTTATTTTATTAAATAGATATGTCATGAGATACGGTGTACGAGTACAAGCAAGACTACTGCTAACACTCTCTCTCAAACTGGAGCACATATATTATACATGTCTAACTTGTCATAAATAAAATCAACTCATGTCTTTTCAAGAGACTTTATGAGTAAATCCGTAAACTAATGACCAGATGAAACATGTTGAGCCTAAACAATATTCTCTTTTATCTTTTGGCGTGCCAAATGACTTTAATTTGTTTTGTGCGCTCTAGAATACTGAATTTTTTGCAATGTGAATAGCAGCTTCATAAAATCTCATAAGACACTGGAGAAAAATCAAGCTCAGCCAACAAGTCTCTTATCCAAACCAATTCACAAGTCACATTTATCATTGCACAATATTCTGAGTTCGCGCTAGATTGGAACAGCACTCTGCTGCTTCTTACTTTTCGATGACATAAAATTTCCTCTAAGGAAAACATAATAATCTGTGGTAGATCGTCTATCAATGAGTGAACCTGCTCAATCAGTATCTGAGAAACCAACAATTTTGATTTGTGTCCACAATTCGAATACAGAAGACGTTTGTCCAAAGCCTTCTTTAAGTGCCTGAGAATCTGCACTATTACATCTCAATGAGTTGTTCTTGGTGCTGAGAGAAACTGACTCACTCACAATACTCACAACAAATGTAATATCAAGTCTAGTTATCATTAGTTCAGCATACCCACTGACCTGTGATACCTGTCAGGATCATCTAATATCTCTCCATGATCTGATAGCAGCTTTACATTAGATTCCATAGGTGCATCAGCAGCCCTGCATCTCAACAAACTTGCCTTAAATAGTATATCAAGTACATACTTTCTCTGAGAAAGAATAATTCCCCTTTTAGACCTAGCTATTTCAATGCCTAAGAAGTACTGTAAAGATCTAACGTCTGAGAATGCTTTTGCAAATAGCATTTCAGATACGCAATTCCCTACGCATCATCATCTGTGATAATGATATCATCCATATATACTACAAAGAATAACATCTTCACTTGATGTTGTCGCCAAAATATAAAGTGATCCTTCTGAGAATAAGAAAGACCAAATGCTCGAAAAACAGAGGCAAAGTGTCCAAACCAAGCTTTTGGTAACTGTTGCAATCCATACGACTTTTTTAACATGCACACCTTCCCTGACTTCCCCTAAGCAACAACATCGGGTAGTTACTTCATGTAAATTTCCTCATCAAGAATATCATGGAGAAAAGCTGTCTTAACATCTAACTGATAGAGGGGTCAGTGATGAGTGGCAGTAAAAAAAAAATAAGAATTCAAACAAACGTCGGCTTTGCAATCGGCAACAAGATATCCTGATAATTATACCATACACCTGAGAATAACCTTTGACAACCAAACAGGCCTTCAAAAGAGCTAAAGACCTATCGGAATCAGCTTCACAGTGTACACCACCGACATCTAACTCCTTTCTATCCTGGTGGAAGAACAATGAGACTCAAGTTTCATTCTGTTCTAGAGCCATCATTTCTTCCTCAATGACATCCTTCTAACCTGAGATAAATAAAGCTTCTGACATAATGATAATTGTGATTTTCATTTATATTTACACCACTTTTATGCTTAATATTTGCTATTTAATGTTGCATAGGTATACTTTCTTGCATTTTTTCAGAAATTAGGTCAAGAGCATAAATTGGAGAAAAGAGAGAAAAGGAGAAAAAATGATAAAAAAGAGTAGATATTTGTCGCATGGTATACAGAGATGAGAGAATCCAGAGATAAATCAGCATTGATAAAAGAAATCACAATCCTATACAGAAGAGATGGACCAAATCTGGGGGTTAAAGTTGACTTCGGCTGTGCATCCGAAAACCTCAGCAACACAGTCATTGACCAGTCAACGGTACGCTAGCACCAACTTCGAATACATCTACAACTCAGAGTCAAAGCGACCGTGGTCTTTGGCTGTGCATCGAAGATCTCGGCTACGCAGCCGACTTATTTTGGAATCTAAGGCTGTAATTTTTTTGTAGAGATCTTGTAAAATTAGGATACTTTTCTGTGATTTCTGTTTGGACTCTGGATGACTCTGCATTCTATAAAAAGACCTGCAAACTATTGTAAAAGGCATCTCTTTCTTGAATTAAAAATTCTTAGTAAAAGTTAGGGTTTTTAGTTTCTATAATTCTGAATTTTGGAGAAGAAATTCTGATGCTTTAGAAAAAAGATCAAAGGAGAAGCACCACTCAAGGATTAGACATGATCCTGGTGTTATTCTTTCCCTTTCTCTTTTAATTTACTATATGAAGATGTATATCATGTTTATTGTTTTGCTCTACAATTTCATTATTATGAACTAAATCTCCATAGTAAGAAAATTAATGTAGGAAATTATTATGAAGATATAACTTGTTGATTTGTGTTAGTTTCCATTTTGCTACTCTCGTTATTTATGTTAGATCTTTCTATGTTAAGTTTTTATTCTCATTCTTCAAGTTATTAATTAAATGCAATAATTTTATAGATGGCTAGGTTGAGACCGAGAGGAGACAATCTAGCAACGCTTCATAAGAATAGAAACTACATCCTTATATGTTGAGACAGAGAGGAGATATATAGGTTGTGTAATCATAAGAGAAAGATCACCGAACTTAATGCATCTTTTAGCGTGTAAATATACTACATTGAGAGATTGTAGTTTCTCGTCGAGGGGATAATATTAGTATTAATCGAGAGAGAATACTAATTAAAGTAAGGTATTTTTGATTGGTAAATGAGTAGTATATTGTTACTAGCACAATCAACTTGTTAAATCGGATTATAAATTATTGAAATCAATTGCCATAGTGTTTTTCCTATCCAAATCTAGTATCTTTTTAGTCTATTTCACTTATATATCTCTATCTTTCTTTCAAATAAAGCTTTGAGTCAATACACTTTTGGTACTTAGTTAAATAACAATCATCGTGGGTTTAACACTCAACTTATCACTTTATTACTTGTAAACAATTTGTGCACTTGCCAATTCGCAACATCAATAAACTTGGGAAACATAATATGAATCCACAAAATAAATAAAGATATGAAAGGAGAGAGATAAGTGTGAATAAGATATAAAGTAAAAAATAAGTTAAGATATACAAATGCATTTACTTTTACGATTGGTAACAAGAAGGTCATCATCAGAGACAGTGTCAGAATCAGTAATAGTATCACTAGAGGGTAATGCAGATGTATTCTGACCAATTTGTGATCTGAAAATTAGAATAATGAGGATATTGGCACAAGAGCGGTAAAAATACGTCTTATGAACTTCTGGTTGGTTTTTCACGTGTAGGTGATCATTTATCCAGATCTATATTAACCAATGATGAAGTATGCAGAACTAATGAATCATGAATAAGAAAAAACATATTGTCATTCTTGAACTTTCCCAACGGTCGGAAATCCGACCATTGGCGGTCGACCGGCCCGGTCGACCGTCAGTAGAAAAGTCTGCTGTACTGGCTGCCAACGGCTATATTCTATTTTGTTTTTTGTTGGGACTTCTCCCAACGGATCTATTGGCTTTTCTAACTAAATAGTGAGAGTGAGATACAACTCAAAGATAAGATTTACAAGAGTAAAATCAAAGTTTTTCAAAGTTTAGCCTTTTAGCAAAACATTTTCCCTTGAGCCATATTTTCCAATCCTTTGGTGTTTTTAGCTTGAAGCATTCTCCTCTATTTCTCTACTTGATTTTTGCACTACACAATCCCTAGAGTTTCATCTCCTCATCTTGGTTGTAGGGTTGTGCTTGTGAGCCTTACTTTGTGATCAAGTGTTGATCACCATTTGCTTCAAATTGAGAAGTTGTAGAGGTTGCGGCCTTAAGCGAGCTAGTGAGCTCTAAGTTGGTGTTGTGGCACCGTGAGAGAGGACAAGTGTGTCCGAAAAGTTTTAGTGAGAACTTGTACTCGATTGAAGATCCAGTGGGATCGAATATAGTGGAAATCCTTTATCGTGTTGAAGGCGGGGACGTAGAACAGTGGCTCGAATCTCGAAACATATACTTGTGTTTGCGATTGTCCACATCTCTCTAAACTCTACTCTCTCCTTTACTTGCACTTATATTGTCTACTCTCTTGCAAGTTTCATTATTGTTGTTGCTTATTGTTGATTATTTTTTAATCCGCATTATTTGTCACTTAGTATAGCCATTACCTATTCACCCCCCTCTAGGTGATTTCAATTGGTATCAGAGCCTAACCCTAGCATTTGGTTTAACCACCTTAGGGAGATCCTCTTATTTGGCTATATTTATTTATTGCATCTATATTTGTTTGTGCACTAATTTGTTTTCATGACATCAGTTGATTTCTCTAGCATCAAGTCCCCACCCAAATTTGATGGGTTGAACTTTCCCATTTGGAAGGTCAAAATGAACCTATTCCTAAAGTCCCTAAGAGTTAGAGTTGCCAAATCTATTACCAAAGAAATTTTTGAACCTCACAGTGATGAGAATACATGGTCCGAAGTAACCGCTAAGGACTATGAGGCCAATGCTAAAGCCCAATATGCACTTACACAAGCATTAAATGAAGATGATCTTTCCCGCATCATTAATTGCAAATCTGCTTATGAAGTTTGGAATGTTCTTATCATTACTCATGAGAGGACATCACAAGTCAAGAGATTTAAAATTGACTTGCTCCGTTCTCAATATGAGAATTTTTATATGCTTGATAATGAAGGTATAGATGAAATGCTCACTCGGTTCACCAAGATTACTAATGCTTTATCTTTTTTAGGTGACAACATCGACAATGATTAAAAGATCCGGAAGGTCATTAGAGCTCTTCCCAAGTCTTGGGAAGTCAAGGCAACCACTCTCAAGGAGCTCAATGATAGGGAGGAGATGGACTTCTCCAGCTTCATCAAAAATCTCAAAACCCATGAGATGGAGATGAAGGTAAGAGAAGAAAGAGAGGCACCAAAGAAGAAAGCAATAGCTTTCAAGGCGGCTCCATCCTACTATGATGAAGAGGATTCATCGGAAGACTACGATGAAGACTTTGTCATGCTTATAAGAAAAGTGGGCAAAATGTTCTACAAGAAAGGTAGACAAAGCAACTTCCGAAGAGGAAGACCTCAAGGAAGATTTGAAAAGAAAAGGGCGAACCAGGTCCATATTTCCACTATAAAAGAAGGGGACATCTAATTGCGGATTGCCCCTCTCTACAAGCTACTATCTCCAAGAATGTGTAAAAGAAGAAGAAGGCAATGGTGGCCACGTGGGATGACTCCGAGACCGAATCCGAAGAGGAGATCGACACTGCACACATGTGCTTCATGGCACGTGATGGTGAAGCTTCTAAGGTAAACCTAGAAAGTTCTTTATAAGATGAAGATTTAACCATGGATGAATTAGCACAAGTTTTTGAAGAATTGTAAAGTAGATATGAAATTTCTCTAGCTCAAAATAAAAAGTTGAAAAAGGAAAATGATTCTTTAAAGAATAAATTTGAACTTATTTAAATGAGAAAAATGAATTGTCAAACTCTTTTGAGAAAATGAAAAAAGACTTTGAAAAATATAAAACTATCTGTATGGGTAAAAGCCCAATCACTACTTGTAATAAAAATGAATTTTTAGAAATACAAAAACGCATTGAAGTTTTGGATACTACCTAAAAGAAATGTGCATTTGATATGACCAAATTTACATCTATATTTCCTAAGGGAAAAACTCAAAGGAAACAGACTCCTCATGCATCAAACACACAAAAGCATGCACACTCACAAAAGCATGCATTTATGTATGATAGAATATATACATGTGCACATTGTGGCCGCAAAGGCCATTTAGCAAAATTTTGTTATGCTAAGCTAAACTTATCTAATAAAAATGTTTGGGTTCGAGAAAACACTAATCCCAAAGGACCTAAAAAGATTTGGCTACCAAAAGACACACCAAATTTAATTAATACAGGTGCGTCGCCCTCGTCCAAGACTTAAGGGGTGATGGTGCCCGGGTGGTGGATGCATCAAAGCTTAACGAATACATCGTCACTTTCATCACTATCAAAGAGGCACCCATTTTGGAGATTGCCCATAGTTTGGTGACTTATCCACCTAAAAATTTCTTTTTATATGTATCTGATTTGCTAGTTGCATTTTTGTGATAATATGCCTTACATGTGTAAACTATATCCATATTTTTTTTGTATCTTAACTATGATTGGGAACGTGTATTCATTTTGCTTTTATACTTGCCATATGTTATTTGTCCATATATCAAGATTTTTTTAAAAATGTTTTATAAGAGTATTATCAAAATAAAGATTTATTTAACCAAATTAAGCAAATAAATAGAGATGGCAATTGCGCGTCTCAACTCTTATTTAGAGGAATGTCGAAGAGAAGTTCAGAACCCTTAAAGGGGTATTCGGCTTCAACATCTCATATTTATCGCTTAATTATTAAAAAAAGAAAAGAAAAAGGAAATATTTTGTTAATAAAAATAAAAATAAAATTTTTATTTTGGTTTGTCATGCCAAGTAAGATTTCAATCGATTTCAACATTACTTTTGTGATTACATAAGAAAAATATATATTCTTTTTAAAAGAAATTAGTCAAAAATTTAAACAGTTTTTTTTAAACTGTTTTCAGCAGTACCGGTCGACATACCGGTCGACCGAGTTGGCCTGTCATAGGCCCGGTCGACCGGGTGGTCGACCGACTCAGCCTGGAACAGAAAAAAATTTCTGCCCGAAGCCGGTCGACCAACTGAAACCGAGATTGCTCACGGTTTCCACCGGTCGACCGGGCGTCGGGTAAAACTATTGTTTACCCAGTTGCTTTATAAACCCTAAAAACCCCAATTTCCTCATTCCATCTCTTTCCACCGCCTCCTTCACTTCTCCTCTCCAAATTTCTTCACCCTAAACCCATTCCAACCTTCTTCTCCACTCCTCCAAATCTCTAAATCCCTTCATAAAAATTGAGTAAAATTGCTCTCAGGCTCCAGATCTACAATCTCTTTGGGACTTTCTCTTAGTTTGTTAAGGTATCATCTATTTCCCCTAGATCTTTTAATTTTTTCTTGGCATTCCTTATTTTTCTTGCTTAGATCGTGCTTTTATCTTGATTATCCATCCAATATGTCAAAAAGATCTAGATCTGAGAAGGGAAAAACCCCTGAATCATCATCCACCCCTTTTGTTTCACAAAATGCATCTTATAGGTAGCCCTAATTTCATCTAAAAATGTTATCTCAAGTGATTTTGAGCACCTCAATCTTACAAATATTCTAGGATCCAGTTCTTTAGAAAATTTTGTCACCATTAAGGAACCAGTTTATCCTGAATTGGTGCACTACTTTTACTCTAATCTATCATTTGAACAAAATCATCTTATATCTAGAGTCATGGGTAGAGATATAAACATCTCTCTTCAAAAATTTGCAAGTCTCCTACATGAAATCACCTAGAGGGGGTGAATAGGTGACTAGCTAATCTAATGGTCAACTAATGCGGAATTAAAAAATTTAATGCAACACACTTAGTGTAACCAAAGAGTGTAGCCGAATTCTCGGTGAAGGGCTCTGAACTAACTCCTCTTGATTCCTCTGAATAAGAGTTGAGGTGCTATATGAAGCTCTCTTGGTTAAACACAAGTATGGGCACACACAAACAAACCAAGCATGTATATGATATGATAGTATGAATCAATGCACAATGTAAAAGAGAGAGAGAGAGTTAGAGAAAGTGGATCAAACGCAAACACCAAGATATGTTTCGAGGTTCGAGCACACAGCTCTACGTCCCCGCCTTCACACAGAAGGATTTCCACTAACTCGTCCACACAGAACTTCCCACACAGGAAACCTCTACTGAGGATTTGGGGCAAATACAATTTGAAAGTACATAACTCCTCTCTCCAACAAATACAACCTCTATACTTAGAGGTAAGGCACAAAACAAATCACCTCTACACTTAGAGGGATAGGCACTTAGCCAACAACAAATCAATCACCTCACACTTGAGGGATTCCAACACAATCTCTACCTCTCACTAGAGGGAGCCAAACACACTTCCACAATCACCTCTCACTAGAGGGATATCAGCTCAATCACCTCTCACTAGAAGGATATCACAAAGATGGAAGGTTTACAACTTGGTGGTCTAACAACCACAAACTAATTTCCCACAAAATAGATCCTAATAGATAGGATAGATAGATAAGCTCAAGTGTGAGAAATCAAGGTGTTGAAAAACAAATCACAAAGAAAAATACTTAAGAAAACAACTTAGAATTTGATAGGAATGAAGAACAAAACAAATATCCCAAATCTCTATTTTTCTATGCTTTTTCCAACCCTTGAAAACAAATAAAAGATAAATCTTTTAGCTCTAAAAACTCTTTTGAAAACTTGTATTAAAACACTTGTAAAGATGAAAATTTTAGCTCTTGAAAATCTTGTTGAAAACTCAACTCAAATGGGGTATTTATAACCCATTTGAAAATCTGCTCGTTGGCAGCTGAAAAAGGCCAGATTGCCCTTCCGGTCGACCGGCCGATCGACCGGCCAACGGTCAAAAATTTGACCGTTGAGCCCAGCGGTCGACCGCCCGGTCGACCGTGCCCAGAACCAGAGAGCAACGGCTCTCTGGCCGGTCGACTGAGCTGGATACAGAGAGCAGAGCTCTCTGTCCGGTCGACCGCCCGGTCGACTAGAGGCTTTTTCAGAGAGCAGAGCTCTCTGGCGGTCGACCGACCTGGTCGACCGGCCTCCCCAGCAAGGCTGTGTGCACGTCGGTCGACCAGCCCGGTCGACCGCTTACTGCTACGGTCGATCGGCCCGGTCGACCGGCAGTCAGCCAGCCAGCCAGATTTTAGGACTAAAAATCTTAGGTTTTTATCTTTTATAAAATCCCATAAAAACACATAAATTTCACAAAAATCAGTTCATGTTATATCTTTCAAATACAAACATGTTTGAGTAAAAATCAAATCATGTTACAAACATTTTGAACCATTTTTGTGACTTGAAATTTTGCCTTAAACCAAATTCTGTATTTTCCAAAAATAGAATTTTTTGAAATGAAAAATCGTTTTGTCCAAAACTCATGTAAATACAAAAACATGATATTTAAACAACTTTTAAGCATGTTGTATATGGATAGAATCCAATATAAATGAAATATAGTATATCTATGTTTTTGACTTAAAAACCAAAATCGGTTAAACCAAAAACTAAAAACCAATAAACATGAAACATGTGTGTGTATTGTGAACTTGAGCATATCACACTATCTAATCTTTACAATAGATCTAAACAAAAACTTTACTAAACAAACCGAGGTCTTCTTGTAGAACGCCGTCTCCAAGTTGACTCGATCCAAACGCGATTCGCCGAGCTAGACTCCAACCGAGTGCTAGATATGAACTTGACGCTCGAGCTCTTGAATCACCATGTGAAAGCTCCAAAACACCTTTGTTGAAGCTAATCACCTACTAATATCTTGTTTAAATATCTGAAACTAAATATCACAAGATTATTAGTAAACTATAACTACATGAGTTAATCATCATCAAAACTAGAGTGAATGGCCTCTGGGCCAACACTACACCTCTCCTGTGAGGGGGTAGATATTTATAACGTAGATCTTCATGACTTTGCTTATCCTGACGGTGAGTCTGTCCACACCGCCTCTACTCTACTTCACGATGATGACAACCCTGACTTAGTTAGGAATGAGGAGGTGAAGCACTATACTCTCACCGCATAAGTTCTGGCTAAGATCGTGTTCTATAACTTCCTGTCAAAATCAGGAGAGTATAGTCACGCTAGGAGTTCTGCTACTCTTGTCATCTATTGCCTTCTGAAAGGCATTAGAATCAACATTCCGAAACTCATCATCGACTATATGACATCTGATCATCTTCTTGTCCCAAACCGGCGCTTGCCTTTTGGGATGCTCATCACTCGTCTATTGAAGCAATTAAGATTTGATCTTTCCTCTGAACGGTCAGTTGAACGGTCAGTAGACATAAACAGCACCCTCCTCAAGAGGATGCGTGCTCCGGAGCGTCCTCCTGCTCCTCAGCCGCAGCCTATTATTCCTGCTGTTCATGGATCCTCCTCTGGCTCTTCTACTTCTTTAGACCCCTACCTTGCTATTACCACTCAGCTTCAAGAGCACCGCCAACAGATGTCAGCTGAGATGACCGCAAACTTTCAGCAGCTGGAGCAGCGTCTGGACAATTGACCTCAACCATATCTGTGATTCATTCGCTACATGCATACATGTATTGGAGACAATCTACACCAGGTTTGATTGGCCGGCTCCTCTTCCTCGTAGTCGTGCACAACCACTTCCTGCTTCCGGCCCTCCGTTCGCTGCATGGGCTCCTCCCACTGCTCCACCTCCATGACCTACTTCCCCGGAGGACCCTGATTTTACGAGGCGTTGACCCTTTGGGTGTTTATTGATTACAAAAAGGGAGAGAAATTTTATGGAGTTATTTCTGGGGTGTTTTCATGTTTGGAGTGTTTATGTATTTGGATATTAGTTTGCTTTTTGTGGACATCTTTGTGGTGTTTTGGTGGTATGTATTTTATGGACATGTGTTTTATCTGATTTTTGAGGTTGGCATAAACCTTGTAGCTTGTATGGACATCCTTTTATGGCAGTTACCTTTATTATCTCTCTATGGTTGGTTGTGTACTATTTCTTGTTCTATTTTTGTTCCAATCATCTACCACGTACTTTGGAGGTTGGAGGTATTTCTGGATGGATGGAGGTAACCATGTATGCATACACTTTCATATTTCTGTATCTTTATTATGCATATAGATGGCTAGCATATGTATCTTATTGTCATATCATATATATGCTTTTATTGTGCATTTAACACTTTCATATTATAATCTTATATATGCACGTGTTAAGGGGAGCTTCACTTGAAGTCTCCACCCAAACTATTTGTAATAACTCCATATGTTTTGTCATCATCAAAAAGGGGGGGATTGTTGGCCCAAAGGCCATTAGCCCCAAGTTTTGATGATAACAAACCATATGTAGTTAGATATTAAAAAGATTGTTTAAATGAGTTTCAGGTAAAAACATTGATTGATTATCGGCTCCATCACAAGACTCACAAATTTGAAAGCCGTGAAGATTTAGATTCCAGAGCCTAGCATACTAGAAGAGCTCAAGGATCAAGCAAAGTTGAGAAGACTATAATACAAGATTTGTATCTTTGCATTTTTCATTTTAGTTAGGATTTATAGTCTATTTGTCAAAACCGAGATGATAGAGGTTGATAACCTTGGGATTGTCACACACACATTTGATATTGCTTCATGTTTTCAAGCAAAATTTTATTGCAAAATTTCTTACCGAGTTTCAGAAAAATGAAAGTTTCGGAAAAATCGGTTTTTGGAAAAACAAGTTTTTGGAAAATCGGTTTTTACTTTAGAAAAGAATTTTTATCAAAATATAGTTCAAATTTTATTGGTGTTGATCTATGATCACACTCTGGTCATTCCAAGTCCTAGAACTTTATTTTGTATCTATCCATCTAAAGAAAATTTATCGAAAAAATTCTGACTTCAAAAAGATTTCCATAACCTGTCTTTTGACCTTGTCCAGTCGACCGCACGGTCGACCGCTGACAGAGCAAAACTGCTCTGTCGGTCGACCGGGTGGTCGACCGACATGCACAAATGTGCAACCGTGCACATCGGTCGACCGGCCGGTCGACCGGCAGCAAGAGCAGAGCTGTCTGTTTATTTCGGTCGACCGGCCCGGTCGACCGACAGAGAGTTTACACTCTGTTTGGGAACTTCATCGACCGTCCAGTCGACCGCTTTCCCAACGGTCGAAAATCTGACCTTTGGCGGTCGACCGGCCCGGTCGACCGTCAGCAGAAAAGTCTGCTGTACTGGCTGCCAACGGCTATATTCTGTTTTATTTTTTGTTGGGACTTCTCTCAACGGATCTATTGACTTTTCTAACATAATTTTCATCCTCTATAAATAGTGCGAGTGAGATACAACTCAAAGATAAGATTTACAAGAGTAAAATTAAAGTTTTTCAAAGTTTAGCCTTTTAGCAAAAAGATTTTCCCTTGAGCCATATTTTCCAATCCTTTGGTGTTTTTAGCTTGAAGCATTCCCCTCTATTTCTCTACTTGATTTTTACACTACACAATCCCTAGAGTTTCATCTCCTCATCTTGATTGTAGGGTTGTACTTGTGAGCCTTACTTTGTGGTCAAGTGTTGATCACCATTTGCTTCAAATTGAGAAGTTGTAGAGGTTGCGGCCTCAAGCGAGCTAGTGAGCTCTAAGTTGGTGTTGCGGCACCGTGAGAGAGGACAAGTGTGTCCGAAGAGTTCTAGTGAGAACTTGTACTCGATTGAAGATCCGATGAGATCGAACATAGTGGAAATCCTTCATCGTGTTGAAGGCGGGGACGTAGAGCAGTGGCTCGAACCTCGAAATATATACTTGTGTTTGCGATTGTCCACATCTCTCTAAACTCTACTCTCTCCTTTACTTGCACTTATATTATCTACTCTCTTGCAAGTTTCATTATTGTTGTTACTTATTGTTGATTATTTTTTAATCTGCATTATTTGTCACTTAGTATAGTCATCATCTATTCACCCCCCTCTAGGTGATTTCAATATTGATTTATCGTAGTAGATTTTATAGTTTGCTCAGGTTACTTTAGGCTTAGCATATGTGAGTGGGGTATTATTCTCATGCACATATGTTGTCGACCTTCGTCGCGACTCCGTTTTCACGTATTTTGAAAAGCGGGGCGTGACACATTCTAATAACTCAGTTTGACTAGACTCAAAAATCAAAGCCTTTTAAACTGATAGAGAGAGATGACCTAACCGACAGTGATGATCAAAGAGTGAAATAGAACTGAAGTACACCACTGGTTTAGAAACCAAGTCTAGATAGTATAATTTATCTTTCTCATGCTCGGTGCCAATCATCTTATTTGTTCGAAGTTCCTGAAATTCACAAAGTATCGGGTAGAATTTTACTGAAAATTTTAACGCTCTAATAATTCTACTTAACTGATAACAAACTGAAAGAAAAACTTGAAACATAAAGAACACACGATAGAAATAAAGGCGCAACATTAGCAATTTCAATGTCTTGAACAGAAGAAGTAGAACAGTCGGCTAATGTAATAGAGAGAAATGAACAAGTAGAATCAAATGAGGACATAATACCTTTCTACTCAGTTATGTGATAAGAAACCCCTGAATTTACAATCCAAGAGAATTAGATGAAATAAGAAAGGCAATGGGGTTACCTACCCGGGCAAAGTGGTTGTGGAAGAAAATGAAGTAGATGATGTCTGAAACTGCTGGAACATCTGATAACGACTCCTTCGTTTGCTCCTTACCATACTATCAAGTTGCTCCTGAGCAATGGCTACATGAGCACACATAAATGGTTCTTGTTGCTTCCCTTACAATAATGTATAATTGTATTTGCTGTGACCTGGCTCCTTACAATATGACAGTAGATCACCTCTCCTCTTTGTCCTCCTGAACGACCACCACCACAACCTCTCCCACGCCCTCTACCTCTAAATCGCTCCAAGACCTCCACTTCGTGCTGATCTGCCTTGGACAGAAGAGCAGAACAATTTGGGCTACATGTTGGCTGAATTTTGTGACCCAAAGGAACAGCTTCACGTGAGAAGTGGTAGGTATCCTCAAGTGACTTGACAGTAGAGCCGTCAATCACATTCGAGCGAGCCCTCAAAAACTCTGAACACAATGCTCCGAAGAAGACAAGAACTATCAACTTGTCACATTTCCTACATCTCCTTCACATCAACTGTAATAGAAAAAATCTCTTTGACCTTCTTGGTAAGTTTGTTGAAATCGGCATAGAACTAGGACAATGTTCGACTTTTTTGTTTACTCCTGAATAGCTCCTAAATGACATCATAGATTCGACTTAGGTTGCTGCCTCCTGAATACATCCTGTCCAAATAGGTCTACAACTCTCTTACAATCATGCAATATAGAACCACATCGTGAATACATGGTTCCATGTTGTTCAAGATCTGCCTTAGAAAAAGTGTATCGTCATGCCTCCAAGTCTGCGTCTTTGGATCAGAGGATCGTCAGTCAGGTGCTAATCCTTGGCTCTCTCAGTAACATAGATCTCAATAACTCATTTTCACTGAAGAAAGTTATCACCATTCAACTTTCTATCAATGACCTTTCCAGATAAAAATTTTGAAACTGCTCCTTTAAACTCAGCCATCAGTCAAAAAACTTACAGAAGTAATCGAAAGAACCCTCCAAAATTACAAAAAACACTCAAATCAAAACCAAAACCAAAATTTCTATCCAAAACAATCACGGGCTTTAACAAAGGTAACCGAGGTAAACCCCTTTTTTTAAATATTGTCTCAGTTAACCTTTTTTTAATAATCCTTATTGACTATTTTATATAATTACGGCTTCAGGATGAAGAGGAGAGGAAGAAGACGAAGAAGACGACGTCATCAGAGAGGAGAGTAGGAAATCGTGATCGGAATTGAAATCGAAGTCGGAAGACAGAGTTGGAGTCGAAATTGAAGTTCTGGTCAAAGTCAGAGGATGTGATCGAAGTCAAAATCAAAGTCAGGGTTGCGGTCATGATCGTCTTGTGGTCGAAATCTGAAGTAGTTGGGGGGAGTTGTGGTCGGGATCTGCTGTTGAAATCCGCAATCAAAATCGAAGTTGAGATCTACTGTCAGACTTGTGGTCGAGGTTGTAGTCGAGATTCAAAGACAACATTAGGGTCGGGATCCAAAGACGAAGTCATGTTCAGAGTCGGAGGCAAGAGTCAGGGTCGAGATCTGGTATCGAATTCAAAGTTGGGATTGGTGGCAGGGGATAAGGTCGTCAATGGAGTCGAGATCGGGGTTCGTGTATGATGGTGAAGAAGAAAAGAGAGGGTTAGGGTTAATCTAAACTAATCTAGGTTAATTGGAGATCACAGCTCTAATACCATGAACAAAATAGTATTAGGCGAATTTAGAGAGTTAGTTAATCTAGCTCTCTTCTTATTTTATTATATAGATACATCATGAGATACAGTGTACTAGTACAAGCAATATATGACTAAACACTAGTGTTAGACTAAACATTACTACTAAAAGATAAGTTCAAAAAGTGTCTGAATAAGTGTCCAAGAAAGTATCACTGTCCAATATGGGTACAGCTTCATAATTGAAGTATCCATGCTACATAGAAAAATAATGTTGAGCTCCTAGGTTTAGAAAATTGACTAAAATAATTATTAGGTTTGCAATATGAACCCGAAAACTTTTAAAGGTGTTTAGAATCCTTGCGTCAAAGGAAAAGAAGATTTAAGGTAATATGCAAAATCAGTAATAAAAAAAAAAAAAAAACTTGACAATACAAATTTTATATAACCTTTATAACAAAGTGGAGAGTGTATTTGACATCTTTAATATTAGTTTCGATAGAAGATATGGATATTTTTTTTTCAACATTCAAGTGATTTGAGGTGCACATAAGACTTAGAACCTGCAGATATCTCCAAGTATATCACAAATTTGTAATGTTTTTTAACTACCACTGGAAGAAGCCTATATCATGTAGGAATTTGGCAGAATCACCACTGTATGGCAGTGTATGTTTGAGTGAGATTAATAGTAATAAATATTTAGAAATTCTCCCTAATTTTCACCACTGTATGGCAAACAAATGATGTTTCAAATGGCAAATTTTTCGGCATCCACCACATGAACATATATATTTTAAGTTAATTTGAAGAAAATAATCAATTGAGATGATTATTTCCAGTGAATTGAACATGCATTTTCCTAATCTTCCACATTCAACTCTATTTTCCTGTTCAGTGTACTTCCTAAAATCATAGTTTAAAATATTTTTTTGTCGAATGCAGAAAATAGTCCACGCAATGAAAGAGAACGAGTCAATTTAAGATGCAAAGACAGTAAACAATCATTTTCATATGGGTAATGTAATGACCCATGTTCATTTTCATCGTTACTCAAGGCAGCGGGAAACATATCCATGTATATGAACCTTGCTCAAATTTTATTCACAAGTTATGCCTAGCACAATACAAAATGGACACAGACCCACTGCCACATCCTCTAGTGCACATTCTAGAAAGTGCAACTAAGAAAATAAAGAAAAAAGGAAGTCATTTAAACATAGATTAAGCCAAGAAATCAAGAAAATAATTTCTTGCATCAACTGTACAATATAAATAATTATAAGGAGTTTAGAAAATTCAAGAAGCTAGAGATATTTCAAGGTGAACATTCACAATAGAAAGAAATAATAAATTATAAGCAACCGCCAAAGTTTAAGGAGTTAGAAATATCGCACAAACCTGTCCAATGTTATAAGCACTTAGAGAGGCCAAAAGAATGCTCAAGGATGGCCGATTACCGGAAAATGTCTGCAAATTTTATAAGTATCTAACATAAGAAATGTAATTAAAGCTTTCTAGAGTTGCATATTAAAAAGAGACATATGACATCACCTTGTGAGGAATAAGGTGGCTAGAGACTTTCTCACTTAGCAACTGTTCTGGAGTCTGGAACACCAAGGTACAATATGAGATATGACTAAGAGAACATGAGAATGAAACATAGTTCAGGAAACCTACCTTTCCATAAGCAAGAGCATCCGGCTGTGCAAAAAAGTTTGACATGAGCTCATCATGGTTGCTCACAATCTCCCCTGCAAAAATAAGATGTGGAGTGGCATAAGCAAATGTCCTTCAAAGCAAAGAAGAAAGTCAGAGACCTGAGAGGCAGCACACTAAAAGCCTTACAATCAGCACTGGACATATACATACATTTCAAGTAAACAGGCTGCTGAGTTTTTATGACACCAATAAAATCACAAGGAATAACTCTTCCCTGGGAATTTGAAAATATAATTCTTTTAAGGCATGCAAGTACGCATTCATTTGTATAATTATGCATCATAAATATTGACATTACAAATGTATACATGTAAAATAATTGCACAAGCTGTATAATTACGCATCATAAATGCATTGACATTACAAATGTACATATAATATACATTGCACGAGCTAACATAAATGCATGCTGTCCCTTATCTATATAGTTAAGGCATCTACGTAATATATGCATGTACACTTTGATATGTAGTAAAATGAATAGTCGGTTGCAAGTGGATTCGCCTTTATGGGAAATGGTTTTATTGCTAAAACCTGTATATGTTGAGTACACTGCTTTTCTTCTGCTTTTCACATGCATGTGCATGCTGTGGCCTTTTCTTTCCTCGTCTCTCCCTTTTTCTTCTTTATTGTGGTGGTAGTTGTGGTATTTTCTTTTCTTTATTCGTTCGGGGAGGTAATTTGACATAATATGTCGCGCGCGGGGTGTGTGTGTGTGTGGGGGGGGGGGGGGGGGGGGGGGGGGGGGGGGGGGTGGGGGTGTGTGTGTGTGTGTGTGTGAGAGAGAGAGAGAGAGAGAGAGAGAGAGATCTGAAAGAAACTCAAGTATGAAATGGGAGATAGATACTCAACTATTTGTAATCTCAAATTTCGCCACAAACAGGTGGCTATTTGATAGGTTCCAGGATTGCAACATCAAGTCCACTGGGTGTGTGTAGCATGTGGAATTTTGAATAGAATGAAAAAAAGTTGAGATTCTCTTGTCTTTCCAACTTGTATCAAAAAAAGTAGAAAACCAATGATACTTTCTTTGTTTGGCCTATGAGAAGTTACTGGAGGAAGTCAACGTGTAGTATGACATGACACTACTTGTTATTATGTTTTCATTTTTTTTTAATTTACAGAAAATGGATAGAGAACACAAGAAATAATTAAATTATATATATGCAGTTTTCTTTCCATGACCTAGTCATTCTGGAAAGTTATCCTATGCGCCAAGTGGGTCCTATGGCATCTAGAAACTTTAGTTTCCAATTTCTTTTTCCAAATTGCATGTGCTATAAAAAAGAAATTATAAGAATTCAGAAGAAGATCCCTTAAGTTTCCTAATTTTCCCTTTAGAAAAAGAAATTTCGTATGTTAAAACAACCCAAAAATAATTTCATATTTCTACTGTTGCCAAAAGAGCACAGTTAAGAAGTTTTTTGTCACTTTTTCCCATAATAAACTAGTTCCAATTCATATTCCTTCATACCACCAATGTTTGGTCTCAAACTCTTTAATTATCTAGGTTTACAACATAATACTAATTAATACCATAACCTCCAGTTTCGGTCGGCTAAACAAGTTTTATGCTCATTAAATATTTTATCTAGCTCTTGAATTTTTGCAAGATAATTGAAGGAGCTCTCTTATAGATTTTTACAAGAGCGATATATAATATTAATTATCATTCAAAATGTGTGCTTTTTACAATTGTTTATAAGATAATCAAAAGTAGCAGCATTCAGAGCTCTACATTCTTAAAGCCTATACGCAATTCCCTAAGTTAGGAAAACAGAAATGCCTTAAATGAAGAAAGAGTTATAATGTTCCTTGAAAAGGACAAATTATCATGATAAATATATCAAGAAAAATGCTCAAGAAGTTGAGGAACATAACGATATTCTACGTGAAACATCTTCTATTTACAAATTTATGATTGTTTTTATTATAGTATAAGGGCATGCTTGTAATTTCAGATTATTTATCTCATTTATATAATAACATTGGTTGCACCAAATTAATTCAAGCCATCTCTATCCCACTTCCACATGGTATCAGAGTGATACACAATGTATCATGAGCACCCCTATTCTACCTTAACACACCTCTGTTCCATTGCCTATGCCTTTGCTGACGTCCGATGATAACTTTCTTGCCTTTGCCGACTTCTGACAACCCCTTCCCTGCACTTGCCGACCTCCGACAACCCTCCCCTGCCTTCGCAGATCTCCGACGACCATTGTTCACCTGCTCTGTCGTGCTACACATCATATAATCTCACCGACCTCTATTATTCCTGTCTCTGCACTTGCTGAAGTGCTCTGTTGCAGTGAATGATTCTGAACTGCTGATCTGAGGCTGTTGTTGTCTTTTTGATGTCTGAATAACTCATGTGCACTGGCTTCGACACCTCTGTCTATGCCATCTGAATCAACAACTTTGTTGTTGCTGCCTGGTCTGACATTACTCTGGTGATTACTCAGTGTTGGCCTTAGACCACGTCGACCACGACACAAGCCCAGGGCCCAAACCAGCGGCCCAAAATTTCTCATTCCTTTATAACTATCATATATAAATTTTGTGGCTCCCCATATTGCACGCTAATGCGGCACACTGGTTCAGTTTCAGGGTTCCTGCACTGAGGATCTGGGTTCGATCCCTAGCATACACAAAATTGTTTTATTGTTTTCTGTACAAGGGTTTAATAGTTGTGGGCCTGGTCCTCTGTGTTATATATATATATTTTTTGTTTCTCTTTTAAAGGCTTTAGAGCCTGGGTCGGGTTTATCATTTTATTTTATATATATATTAAAATTATTATTATATCTTTATTATATATATTGTAGTGAGATATTAAATATTTATTTGGTTATTGTTAATAATTGTTATTAATTATTAAATTATTATTAGTATATAATTGTAATTAAGTGGTGGTATTATCATTTGGTATCTGTGTCAAAATATTATTTAATATTAACTTATGTATTTATAGACTAAGAATATTACATTAGGGCTCCAATATTTTTGCTACCTCATAAGTAGATTTTTCTATATCTCATTATATGAAAATTTGTCATTAATTTTGGGTGATATTGCAGCAATAGTTTATTTGAGCTCAAACCCAAACTGGTTATCCAAAATTGATTGTCAATTCACGCTCCTATTCAAAAGAAATTTTCTTTGATGAAGAAAAATGATTTGCTTTGGCACAAATGTAATTAGTGTATTTAGGGGGCATAATTTAAAATTTTGCCCAGGGCATTGGATTTTTCAGGACCGACCTGTGATTAGTGCTATGTTATCTATGCAACAGTGCTCTTTACTTGATCTGTTGATGAAGTTTATGTGCTTTATGCTCTCTTCTACAATTTTTACTGCTTCTATTTCACCATCTACTCTACTGTTGATCTGATGTATCTTGTCGGTGGTGTGGTAACCTCATCTCCACTCTTTGTTTACTTGATTTTATCCATACTGCTATACATCTATTGTGCGCACTTATGGCTGAATATAAGGATGGTCGTGATGCGGTTAGGATCCAAATTACGACTTCCAAGTTGAATGGAAAGAAACTATCTCTTGAGGGCTCATTCTGACTTTACTGCAAGGAGAAGCAGAAGATTATCACTTCGGAAAAACCTTCTTTCTCTGATACAAAATCCCGGGTGTTTGACGTGTATGAGGAGGTATTTAGCCTTCGTCGGGGCGATAGCTCTGTAGCAGAGTACTACAGTCAGTTTAGAGGGTATGATTGATGAGCTGAATAAGTATCATCCTCCCACTACTGATTTAAAGATTGCTAGGCGACAACATAAGGTGTATGTTTATAAGTTTCTATTTTGACTTAACACTACGCTGCAATCGCTTCGTGGATAGTTCTTGACTTAAGAAAGTGA
This sequence comes from Agave tequilana, assembly GCA_038442645.1. Lineage (NCBI taxonomy): Eukaryota > Viridiplantae > Streptophyta > Magnoliopsida > Asparagales > Asparagaceae > Agave > Agave tequilana. The sequence goes on from JAVJIF010019005.1 coordinate 71,325, forward strand.
TATCCCATCTCTTCACAATGTCTTCTTTCGTATCTCCCAGGCCAAAGAGATACGTACCGCGACTCCTTGTTCAGAGACTTCAGCCTTATACTCTTTGTTGGTTGTAGTAGCTCCACTAGAAGTCGTGGCTTACCACCTCGTTCTCCTAGTCCTGGTCATACTGAGTCATGTCACTGTACTCATTGGCATCGAACCAATTACACTGAGGATCGATGTTGGGAGCTTCACGGCAAGCTAGCCTAGGTTTCATCCTCTTAATCCCCTTCGACTGCGTATAAGTTTGAGAGCACTCAGTCTCCAGGTATTCTCTCATCTCTTGCTCCACAGGGGTCTTCCACCGATCCTATTACTACTAAGGATCTTGTGCTTCTCAGTCGAAAAGAGTATGATTTCATACTGAATAAGATGCAGTCCACCACAATATCTGGTGTAACTGCTCTAGCTCATCCATGGATCACTTATTAGTCTGCTCTACTTTCACCTCTTGGGTCAAGACTCTGAAGCATCCACACATCTTAGTGTAAACAATATTCTCCACATTTAATCCTTCTTGTACCAGTACTTCTATTACCTTTGCTGATGGTAATTCTACACATTTGTTACCGGCACTGGCACAATTCATCCCACATTGTCTATTTTTTTATTTAATGTTCATCACATTCACGATGTACCTTTTAATATCTTATCTATTAGTCGATTAACAAAACCTTGAACTTCAAGTTACTTTTTCTCCTTCCTCTTATGTGTTTTAGAACCTTCAGATGAAGAAGGTGATTGGTGGGAGGCATGAGTGTGATGGACTATGGTTTTTTGGTGTGATGATAAATAATTTGTTGGTACTATGGCTACTATCTTAGAGTCATCGCCACTTTAGTGGCATTTTCTCTAAGGGCGTGTTTGGATTCATGAAAGTGGGAGGGAAATAAGAAGTTGGACAACTCATTTTTTACTTTTCTTGTTTGGTTTGAACGAAAATGGAAAATGGAAAAACTTTTTCCTTTTTCCCTTTTTCCTTTTACACATCCCTTTTACACTACCATTTTTTCACTTCCAGGTGCTACAGTTAATTTTGTGTGTCATGTAAATCTCACTTATAATAAGTTGTAACTTAATGCATTAAATTTTGATGTCACGTAAATTTCACTTGCAGTTCAATTACAGTCCAAAAATATTAATTTCAGAATTAATATTTAATTTAATATTATTTTGTGATTATAATCAACTTTCTTACTTTCACTTCCACATTATTAACCAAACGTTGTAAAACATAATATATTTTTCTACTTACACTTTCACATACAATCAAACACCGAAAATGGGAATTGCATAAATCTCAATTTTCCACTACACTTCCACACTTCTCATCCTAATTTTTCACTTACACATTTTTTCTTCCATTTTCATCAAACCAAAAAGGCCCTAAAATAATAAACAAGTTGTGTCATTCAGCTTGATCTTTATCTAAGTTGAGTGTAGTGCTTGCCAACTAGGAAACATTTTAGGACAACTTTTATTTCTAGAGAAAATAATAATGTAATTCTCCTTTTGAAGTTTCATACTGACATTTGGGGACTTGCACAGATTAAACCTACTTCAGGATATTCATATTTTATAACTTTTATTGATGATTTTTCATGTATGACGTGTTTGTTTTTAATGAGAGATCGCTCTGAAGTTCTATAAAGAAATTTTAAATCAATTTGGTTGTTCTATAAAGGTTTACATTCTGATAATGCTCTAGAATATATGCAGTCTACCTTTCAAAAATACCCTTACACACTCTACTATTGTGTATCTTTTGGGACCATTCACCAGACTACTTGTGCTCACACACAACAAAATGGTGTTGTTGTTCACAAGAATCATCATTTGCTCGATATATCATATATTGTTATGATACATATGCATATTGCCAACTCTTCTGAGGTGACGCTCTTGACTGCTTGTTATTCTATTAATTGTGTCCCTTGTTCTGTCTTACATGGTCAGCACCATTTTTCTCTTTATAAAGATAAAAAATTGTTTGATCTTACACCATGTGTATTTGGTTGCCTATGTTTTGTACACGTATAAGGCATGGGACATGATAATTAGATCCTAGGGCAGAAAGTGTGTGTGTTTAGGATAGTCTCGTATTAAAAAAACTATCAATGTTGGAATCCTAACACTAGGAAATATGTGATGTCAAATTTTTTGAAAATACACTATATTTTTTCAACTAAAAATATCCTTCTACTACATCACAATCTTTATCTCTTCCACTGCCCATACCTTTGACTTTGATTTTGTAACTCCACCACTCCTAAAGGTTTACCAATGCCAATCGAAGCCAACTACACTAACTCTGTCTGTTCCTCATCAGCTCCTTCGATTGAGGTTCCTACTCCTGAGCTTTCAATAGCTCTTCATAAAGGTATTCGATCTTACACTATTAAACATTCAATTGTTGGTGTTTTCTCTTTTTCTTATCATTTTACTACATATTCAATCTTATCCTCTGTGTTAGTACCTACCTCCTCTCCCAAGGCTTTACGAGATCCTAGGTGGAAGAAAGCTATGGATGATGAAATGCCTGCTTTGCATCATAATTAGACTTAAGATTTGACCACTCTGCTGCCTGAAAAATATGCTATTGGTTGTCGTTGGGTCTATGTTATGAAGTTCTTTCCTGATGGATAGATAGAGCTATTGAAAGCTCGCCTAGTTACCAAGGGTTATACACAAACTTTGAAATTGTTACTTTGAGACTTCTCTCTGTGGCCTGTGGCACGTCTTCATTCTATACACATTCTATTGTCTGTGGTTGCCGTCAAGTAGTGGCCATTATATCAGTTGGACATTAAAAATGCCTTCTTACATGGGATTTACAGGAGAAATCTATGGTTCAGCCACCGGGATATAAGAATAAGGGAGAGCCTTCGAGAATGTGTCAACTTAAGAAGGCTATTTATGGGCTGGAGTAGTCACTTTGGGCTTGATTTGACAAATTTAGTACAGTTTCGCTCAGTATGGTCTGAATCGCTGTGTTTCTGATCACTTCGTATTTGTCTAGCATTCATCTGCGGGTAACATTGTTCTGACAGCTTATGTGCATGATATCGTGATATTTGGTGATGATGTACATGGCATTGTTGCCTTGAAGGACTATCTGAGCACTCATTTTTATATGAAAGATCTTAGCAACCTACGTTATTTCCTTGGATCGAGGTAGCTCATTCTCTAAAGGGCCTTTCTCTATCTCAATGGAAGTATCTCACAGTTTTATTGACAAAAATCGGGTATGTTAGGTTCTCGATCCGTTGATGTGCCGTGAACCTGCTGTTCGATTTGATCAGAACTGGGTAATGCTCTTAAGGATCCTAGTAGATATTACGTATTGAATGGAAACTTATCTATCTGGCTGCCACTAGGCCTAATATTACATTTATTGTTGCTTGTTGAGTCGCTATATGCAGACTCCTCATCAACTTCACTGGAATGTTGCCTATCGGCTATTGCAATATCTAAAGAGGGCACCTGGTAGAGGCTTGTTTCATTGACCGTCTTCTTATCTCAGTGTTACAAATATTCTGATGCTAATTAGGCTGGTGACCCTATTGATCATCACTTTATCAGTGGTTACAGTACGTTTGTAAGTGATACATTACAGTTAGCATAGTAAAAAGCAGATAGTGATGGCTAGATCTAGCATTGAGGCTGAGTATTGGGCTATGGCGCATACTGCATGTGAAATGATTTGGATCAAGCCATAATTGTCTCAGATGGCGGTGGTCTCTTATATCTCTATGGTGATAAATTGTGATAATCAGGTAGCTACATATATTGCCAACAATCTTGTGTTTCATGAGAGGTTGAAGCATATTGAGATCGATTGTCACTACATTCGAGACATTGTTATGGCAAAGTGGATTGTTAAGTCAATCGTTGCTTCTGGTGTACAGCTAGGTGATATTTTTACCCAAAGCTTTATTTCACAAAGCCTTTGAGACTCTATCTAAGAAGATGGGCATGAACAATATCTGTGCTCCATCTTGTTATCATCAATCAATCTTGCAAATATCATTAATTGCAAATTTTCACATATCTTTTTGTTCTATTGAAAGAAGCAAACAACATGAAGCAGCGGTTATACTTAATAACCACAAGTATTTAAAACAGAATTGTATTATAGCAACCTTTCAAACATAAGACGCAAAACAAATTAAAGGACATCTTAGAAAGAACCTGCCTGATAATTTGTTTCAACAAGCTTTATGTGTTTTCATGTCCAATATTATTCTCTCCCGATAATTTTATTTCAAAGGAGATTCTCTCCCAAAATTTCTTCTCTCAAAATCTACTGTGTCAATTCTTTCGGTTTGGGCTTTCACACTGCAAGAAAGTCAGCTTTAAGGAGGGAAAGTCTAACTACCGGGTTTATTAGGTAAGATTGTCAAAAGTTAATGACAAAGTGTGTTCATAAATAGCATGTCTAAGGTAATAAACTACAGACATTATTTATCAAACAACACTAACTCTTATGTCCTCAAAATTACTGCACATCCACCAAAAGGCACACAGTATACTTGAAAGAGAATAGTATTACTTGATGGATTAGCTGATAGAAACTATGCTGACCATTTGTTCCAGGTTCTCCAAAATCTATTTCACCAGCCTCAAAGGGCAGCGGAATGCCGTCAATTGATACACCCTTTCCATTACTCTCCATGCTAACCTTCAGTATAAAATTATTTCAATGCAAATTCAGAAACAAAGAGAAGAAAGAAGCCATAATTTATGAGAATGTGTGTGTTTCCGTTATATTCTAATATACATACATATAAATACATACATATATAAGGATAAAAATACCTGTTGAATATGTGGGGCAAACTTCTCTAGTGCCTGAGAGTATGGCAGAACTGCCTAAAGAGAGACAAGGGGATTAATTGATTAAAGAAGAAATATTGTACCTTGAAACCAAGGTATGATAAAGCAAACAGTTCAAACAACTATGTATAGAACTACATGGCTACTCACTCTTGCAGGATATCCAAAAAAGAAACATTCCACACACTCAAGAGACCAAGGAGCACCTGGTCAAAATATTGTTATCAGGATTAGACAAGTTCACAAGTTTCCATAGCATGATTTACTTAGATTGCTTAGAACAGAGTCGTATCATTATATCATTATACTTACCGGAATGTTTTTCTCGAATGGAGTTGACTTAAAATGATTGTCAATGCTAGCAGCTCCCTCTAGAAATCTTTAAGAGAAAAGGCAACATTTCAATTAGGAAACTAACATAAGCCACCAAAAAGTTTCGCAAATCAGCTAAATAATATTATTTTCATGGTTAAGCTAGTTTGACCACATATCTTGAAGGCTAGCAGTTATCTAGATGTGTTGTTACATCTAGGAATAGCAGTTATCAAGATGTGCTTTTAGTTCAAACTTCGAATTTCATGCAAGAAGATGAATAGAAAATCCCTCAAAAGCAGGACGTGAATGCATTACGCATAGGAATATTATATACAATAAAAACTATTTAAGTCAATGTAATATTTAGGAGTTCATTTCAACAAATATTAGGTTCGAGCAAATTAGCTCATTCATTCACAAGAGCCAAAACGAAAGAGAGATGCACCGCAATGTTCCTAAGCTGCTAATAAGCATAGTCTCAAAGCTTACTAATCCAAACAGTTGCCAGCAAAAATATATTAATCACACACAGCCCAACTCATCGAGAACCAATCCAACACCTGCGTCCCAAGTGTCCAGGATGTTCCTGGATTCTATTTCTTCAAGATTTAAACTCTGACACATGTTTATTTCACCTGACATGTTCTATGCATGTTTTGAATTTCAGTCCATCTGAATTGGTGGTTCAGGGACATGGCTAGTCACATGAATTTTCAAACAACCAAGGAATTACACTTTTAATCATGGAAAATGAATCATACATCAGAATCAAATTGTAGCATCTAATTAATAGTAATGGGATTCACATTATTTAATTCTGCTAAACAAGGTTACCACCAAAAATGTCCAAGATAATGTCAAGAAAGGTAGGGTAATCAGTCAGGTCATTGTCTTACAGATAACGTCACCCAGCCAGCTTAAGTCAGGTAAACTCAACCTGATCTGTATGACCTGTTTACATATCAGAAAAGATGTTAGTTTTCGTTTTATAAAGTTCAACATTGCCAAGGTCGGACTAGGCACACCCACTAGCCACACTCCACCACTTCTCTGTGTTTATATTTCTACATCAAATTTATTTATTATTTTTTCCCCTGCTTTTTGAAGAAAAATTTGCAAAACTCAATATATTGAAACCTCGTGAATAACTAACATATGCAAACAAACTAACCACCATGCTGACCATTGTATTGTGAGCTTTGTTACGAGTGAATAAAAATATTGTAATTGGTCATCTTAGGCCAAAATGGGTAAAAGGTCATACTCTTACCTGACATGTAATATATAGGTTAAGCAGCTTGGGCTGTTTTATGACCTACGCCAGTTTAGCCTTAGCCTAAATCTGCTTGCTTGAACCAGTTTAGCCTTAGCCTAAATCCGCTAACTCGGACAAGTTGGAACCGGAACGGCCTTCCCCGTTCCGAGACTGGTCCACGAGGCAACCTATTACATTATTTTGCTTGACCCGGGCCGAGTCACCCGACTCGACGCCAAGTCCGCTCGAGTCACCAAATTTTCATATAATTAATTTCATATAATTTAAATTTTTAGTAAAAGGATAGAGTTAATCTTGACTTTTGTGAAAAGAGTAATTAATTTAAATTTAATTAATTTAAAATAATTTACTAAATTATGCATTTATTTTGATATTTTAATACCGTGACGCATATATTTATGCATTATCTTCATGTTTAGTGTGTTAGGTAACATGTTTTGAACATGTTATACGGCAATTTGATGTCTGCATTTTTTAAAAAAATTTGTCGCGATGATTTAAAAAAAAAATTGAGCCCTTTATGTAGTGTTTTCGCGCATCTCACCCGAGTCAGGGTCACGATGCAGCGAACGATGTGGAACTATGCCCGCCAAGTCGGCGGTCGAGACCGCAACTTTGAACCATAATATGGGTTGATTGAGGACGGTCTCGTTAAAATGGATGAATTCTATTTCCCAGTTGACTTCATAGTCCTTGATATGGAATCAATACACAATCCAACCCAAATTTCCATCATCTTAGGTCACCCATTCTTAGCAACAATCAACGCATGCATCAACTGTAGAACCGGTGTGATGGACATCTCTTTTGAGAACAAAAAAGTTAAGTTGAATATCTTCAATGCAACCTAAAGACCTAGCAGAAATGAAGATTAAAGCAATATGTCCTGCAAAAAAGAGTTTTTTAGTCGTCCACAAATTTTCAAACTTGCGCTCTAATTTCTTGAAATTCTGTTTTCTACTTTCGAGAGTAGGGGCACAGAATAGCAAGCCTTCTCCTACAAAGCTTAAGTGTTAAATCTGAATCTTGATGTCCCTGAAACAAGACGCCAAACTTGTTAGAAAACAATTACACCGTTCCCTCTCCGGCAGCAGCACGGAAATTTGATTGTAAATTGAAAGTGATAAGAATTACCGTCTAGCTTTGGGCTAACGGGTCGTGTCTATGAGGAGGAATATGATAGAAACTTTTCAGTATTTTTGTTAAGTAACAAAGAATGGAGTTGGTGTTTTCTTTTTTTTCTTTTTAGTTGAAAAGAGAATGGAGAGAAGGAAATGATTAAAAGAAAATTGAAAAACTTAGAGAAGGCTTTGAAAAAGGTGATCTTTAAAGAGTGTTGAAAATTGTTTTGTTGATTTTAATATAAGAAAAAGATCTGAGCTCACTATTTCACTATTCAACGATGTGTTCTTTTGAAATTCTTAGTGCCTCAACTTGAAAAATTGACTATTTCAAAAACATTCTCAAAAATAGAAAACATTATTTTAAGATACCTAATGGAATTGGATTCGAGAAATTAAATCTGGTTTTCAAATTAAAAAATCTGGAATCTTCTGACGATACCGGTCGACACCAAAATTATTCGAATTTTGATAAATTCATAAAAATCTTAAAAATTGCATTTAGATAGAAAAGGAGATTTTAAAAGTAATGTGAAAGCTATTTCTATAAATTCAACTCTGTTTAAAAACTAAAAAAAAATCTCAGAATAGGTCAGCGATACCGATCGACACCGGTTTTAAAGATTTTATAAATTAATTCTGAAAAATTTTAGAAAATCATGAAAATCTAAAATATTAGAAAATAATGTTTGAAACTGAAATTGGTCAAATCGTACTATTAAAAAGGTCAAATCAGACAGTACGCTAGTATCGGGTCCCCGACCCAGATCAGAGCTGACTCTAGGTCTGAGAATCTATAATATAAGTAATCACAAATCAAAAACAAATACTAGAAGAAAATTGAAATAATATGGCTAAAAAAATCAGGATACGTATCTGGGTACGTATCCCAGGAATGGGGTGCTACAATCTACCCACCTAATAAAAATTCGTCCTCGAAATTTTGATGAGGAGATGAACATGGAAAAGGGTTGACAAGACAAGAGGAGGAGGTCAGGTGGAAAATCACTCAAGGCTCAAATAGTTGTGGGTAACGGTCACGGATGATATCTTCTCGTTTCCAAGTTGCTTCTCCTGGACTATGCCTGTTCCATGAAACTAGCACCAACAGTCTGATTCTTTAGGGTCTTAACACTTCTATCCATTATAAGCCATTGGTTGCTCATGATTGTAAATTGAAAGTGATAAGAATTACCGTCTAGCTTTGGGCTAACGGGTCGTGTCCACGAAGAGGAATGCGATAGAAGCTTTTTGGTGTTTTTTTTAAGTAACAAAGAATGGAGTTGGTGTTTTTTCTTTTTTCTTTTTAGTTGAAAAGAGAATGGAGAGAAGGAAAGTGATTAAAAGAAAATTGAAAAACTTAGAGAAGCTTTAGAAAAGGTGATCTTTAAAGAGTGCTGAAAATTGTTTTGTTGATTTTAATATAAGAAGAAGATCTGGGCTCACTATCTCACTACTCAACGATGTGTTCTTCTTTTGAAATTCTTAGTGCCTCAACTTGATCATGGGCAAAAACTTAAGCTTGAGTTTAGAAGTTTTAAGCAAAGTAAATAAGATAGTTTGGAAAAGTTAAACTCTTTTCTTTAAGAATCGTCTTGAATTGAATGTTAAATCATCAAGTCTTTCAAATATAAAATAAAAACAAGTTCAAGAGATGTTTTAAAATAAGTAGAAGTTTAGAAATCTAAACCCATCCACATGGGCCTTCAAGAACACTTTCAAAGAAGAAAGGCTTACTTTAGGCATGCATATGATTCCATTGGGTCTTTACATCAAAACCATTCAAAAATAAGAGGGATCAAAGAGACAAACAATAGTGAGCCCAGAAAATAAATTTAGCTACTCATGGAAGATGAAAAACAAGACATGTAAATAGAGCAAGACATACCCGTGAATTGAGTAGAAGAGAGAAAACTTAATCTTTTATTGATGTCACTTCAATCTTCAGATTACAATCACTCTATTCCTATCTCTCACTGGTATTTGACTGAACTACAAATTAGAAAATAGAGATACAACTTCTCTATACTATCTAACAAAGAATATAAACCTTAAAAATAAAGAGAAAAACTTAAACTAGTTTTCGATCCCTTTTTCTCTGAAAAATGCAGTATTTATAGGCAAAAATGAAACGGGGGAGGTCATACGAAGATAGGGGAAGCAAACGCTCCCCAACAAACCCTAACAAGCCGCGAAAATGCGGCTATGGCCGCGTTTCAACGGCCATGGTGTGGCCAGGTGGCCACACCAAGTTGGTGGGTCTCGTTCGTTTGGTGATTCCCCTCTATCTCCTGCTGGTTTTCCCCATTTCAGCTTTAGGATTTGACGAAATAGCCTTTGATCTTTAGCTTTAACCACTTGAATTGGGAAGATTCATTTTAACCGGTTTTCAACCTCTTTGATTTGTCATGATCTGCCCTGATTTTCTAATTTCGAATTAATTATGAATTAAATCAAAATTTGATGGGCTTTTGGGCTTGTTTCTCTTTCTTATCCTTTAACAATAGTCCTGCATTTAATAAAGAAAAATAGGACTTATTAATATGATTTATTTTGATAATAAATATGATAATGTGACAATATATATGCAATATATGTGACCGATTAGCTCAGTTTATTCCAAATCTGACTGCAGCTCCAATTCTGAATAATCCAACACATGGCTCTTGTCCCTGATATATCTTCTCAATTGTGACACGTGAAACACATTGTGCACTCCTTCTAGCGATGGCGGCAATGCTAATCTATAGGCCACCTCTCCTACTCGTTCTAGAATCTCAAACGGCCCTATGTACCTCGAACTCAGTTTCCCACATGCACCAAATCTGATCACTCGCTTGCCCGGAGATATTCTCATAAACACATGTTCTCCTACGTTAAACTCCAATGGTCTCCGATTTGAATCTGCCCAACTCTTTTGTTTGTCCTGTGTTGCACGAAGGTGCTCTTGGATGGTTCTAATTTTGTCCACTGCTTGTACTACTACATCCGATCCCAAATGCCTTCTCTCACCAACTTCATCCCAACACAACGTTGATTTGTATTTCCTGCCGCATAGGGCATCGAACGGAGCCATCTTGATGCTTGCCTGATAGCTGTTATTATAGGAAAACTCACCAGATTTAGATGATCTTCCCACGATCCCTTGAAGTATGTCATACATGCCCTCACATGTCTTCTAGGATCTATATTTTCATTCAGACTGCTCGTCTGTCTCTGAATGATAAGATGTGCTATACTTCAAACGAGTCCCCAGACTCTCTTGAAGGCTTTCCCAAAAATGTGATCCAAACCTCGTGTCTCTATCTGACATGATACTAACTGGAACTCCATGTAGTCGAACTATTTCCCTCATGTACTTGTCTGCCAGAAGCTCTGTAGATTGTCCCACTCTGAATGGTATGAAATGTGCTGACTTAGTGAGACGGTCAACAACTACCCATACTGCATTGTTCCCCTTTGGACTGCGGGGTAGTTGGGTGACAAAATCCATAGTAACATGCTCCCACTTCTCCACTTCCATTCTAGTATTTGCAATGGCTAAAGTAATACAGCTGGTCTCTGATGTTCAGCCTTCACTTGTTGACACACTAAACACTTTGCCACATATTGTACGATCTCTCTCTTCATTGCATTCCACCATAAATATTGTTTCAAATCCTGATACATCTTTGTTCCTCTGATCGAAATGGGAAAATAATAAAGAAAGAGTTAAAGTTAGAAAGTCTTAGTCAGTCTCGTCTCAATGTAACCGTGTAGCAAGGGCTAGATGGGTCGAGCCACAAGAAGAATGCGATGGAAGCTTTTTGGAACGATTTTCTCTAAAGTTAGCTTGAAAAAAAGAGATATTGATTGTAAGAAATAGATTTAAATAGAAAGAACAAGTATAGCCAACTAATCATCTACCACAACAAAACACTAGTCTATCAAAAATAAATATCTGTTGAACCTATAAAGATTAACCCTAGATTATTGCTTCAAATCCAAGAAAGAAAAGTAAGAAAGAGATTAAACCCTTTTGGCAGTACACTAGATAAAACTAAGCATTAGTTTATCAAAGTCCCAAAGTATAGTTTAAGAAAAGTAGTCTTAACATTAAACCATCAAAGCATCCAAGTATAACTAAGAATAACTATTAAATAGTATACCCTAAGCCTAGTTTAACTCAATTCATGACTAGTCTTCAAGAATTATTTACTTATCCTAGGGTTTTTAACATGGATAAAGTTCAATCAACTTATCTTCATAGTGAAAAACACCTAGAGGGGGGTGAATAGGTGTAAGTGCTAATCTAGTGAACTAAATGCGCTAAATGTGGAAGCTAATGCAAATTTGCTACACACTTAATACAATCAACAAGTGTAGCCGAATTCCCCGTGAAGGGCTCTGGACTAACTCCTCTTGATTCCCCTGAAT